>ML663009.1:2021648-2141324 GCA_007570785.1 Antilocapra americana | reverse complement strand
AAAAAAAAAAAAAATTGGTTACTTCTATTTTAGACATTATCTACTGATTTCCTCTGTGAAGTTTTCTTCCCTCATCCTCCCATTGCAATTTTGGGATAAATTAATACTCAGCACTTACATTTTTATGACTTTGAAAGTATTGTTCACAGGTAACATCTGATAGTGTTTCATGATTATGTTTTCTTTCTTGCCTAACTTTCTGTTTTTCCTGGAATTAATAATTGCCTTACTCTACATGGCTAAGAGGGACATGTTCTAAGGACAAAGAGAATTAATTATAAAGAAATTTTAAACAGTGTTGGTTATCATAATGAGTGGCTGTTGAAACGTGGCTCATCTGAATTGAGATGTGTTGCAAGTGTAAAACACACACTGGATTTTGAAGACTTGGTACAATAAAAGAGGCAAAATATTTAATTAATATTTCATATTGGTTATATGTTGAAATGATACTAAAATTAATGTTCCTAAAATCGATTTCATTTATTTCTGATTACTTTTTAAATATAGTTACTTGAAAATGTTAAACTATAACTGTGCCTTGCATTATATTTCCATTGGACAGGTCTAGGCAGTTATCAATGGCCATGAGTGCCCCACAAATAGTCTCATAGTACCTGAACCCACTGACCAATATTAGCATCACAAAAAAAGAGAAGGTGATCAGTCACTATGTCTTGCTAATGTGGTGCAGGAAGTACATACCACCACATGCGAATTTCTGCTAAAAAAAATCGATCCTGAACTGATCAAACTGATTTGGCTATCAGCTTTCAGGAAATACAGGGTACAGGAGAACATGTTAAATGACAGTTTGGGGATGCAATTAGCCAGACCCAGAATTTGAGGACTTTTACAAAATAAATGATCTGCTTCTTTACTTTAAAAATGGGGGAAAACAGCAGACAAGTAAATATAGGAATCAAGGTGAAGCTAAGGTCGCGTCTCTACTCACTGCTACAAAAGTGTGGGTCCCAAATCCCTAGATGCCCAGGAGCCATTTGTCTTGAAGGGGCAGAAAATCAGAAACAGAGAAGAGATTAGACAACATTTTGTTTTTTCCCACTCTTCTATGCTGAAACCCTTCCCCCAAAAATGTTGAAGTCCTAACACCAAGTAGCTGAGAATGGTATTTAATGGAGAAAGGATCTTTAAAGAGACAATGAGGTCATTGAGATGCCCCTAATCTAGTATGACTGGTGTCCTTACCAGGAAAGGATATTCAGATACAGACACGGAGGGTGGTATGAAGACACAGGAAGACCACGGCCATCTACAGGCCAAGGAACAAAGGCTGCTGTCACCTCGACCTTGGACTTCAAGCCTCCGTAATGCTAGGGAATTCATCTCTAAAGTTTAAGCCGCCCAATCTGTGGTACTTTGTTAGAGTAGCCCTAGCAAACCTTTTATTGTGGATGTGGGAATCATCCCATTTTTAGAGTTTGATAAGGAGGTGCATTTTCTTTGCACGTATCTCCCCATATGAGAATGCCGGTTGACATGACTTCTTAGGGCCTGAACTTACCCTTGCTGGGTTAACAAGTTGTCACCATGGTGGAGAACCTGGCCCTAATTACTCTACCCAAGTTCTTACCTTTATACCCCATCGCTGTATTTCTCTTCAATACAGCGCTTCAGGGATTTCTGTTGTCACTGATGTTGATGACTTCCATATCAAAGAACATCATCTCCTGTTTTGGGTGAATGACTCAGCTAACTTTCTTTCTCTTTGTTGTCATCTCTATATACAATATGTTGATGATAATGATAATAGTCTGTGTCTGCTTTGTGGCTATTTGTAATCTATGATTGTATAAGGCACCACATCCCGGGGCTTCCCAGGTGGCTCTGTGGTACAGAATCCACCTGCCAATGCAGAAGATGCAGGAGACGCAGGTCTGATTCCTGGGTCAGGAAGATCCCCTGGAGGAGGAAACGGCAACCCACTCCAGTGTTCTCGCCTAGAATATCCCATGGACAGAGGAGCCTGGTGGGCTACAGTCCATAGGGTTGCCAAGAGTCAGACGAGACTAAGTGATTGAACACACACACACTCATCTCATTAGACGTGTTCAGAGTTGAGGTTTGGCTTTGTGCAAGCACACGTGTGTGTGTGAGCAAGTATGAGATGGAATTTGTTAGAGCCACTGCGCATACAGGGCAGAAGCTTAAGCCAACCTTCTGCAAGGTCAGTGTTACCAGCCACTATCTATATGATGGCTTCTTGGTTCTTTAAACATCTTGTACCAGCACATATGTCAATAAGGACGTGGTAGTTTTCATTGAAGTGGACATTGTTATCAAGATACCTAGACTTCATTTCTTTTCGTTTGCATCCAATCTGCTGAAGGCAAAACAAAACCCTGTGATAACCTGCCTCTCTCACATCAAGGCTATTTCTGTTCTTCCGGTCAGTAGCATTCTGTATCTTAAACATTCTCCAGGGTCTGTGAACCAGGGTTAGTGAGCTGATGAGTTTTCCATTCCATTCTGGGGGTCCATGCTGAACTCCCTATTTAAAGCCCGAGGAACAAGGAAAATGCTGGTTAAGATCCAGGAAAAGCAATGATAATGTGACTCCTCATATTATCAGGATTTGTTTTCCTGGTGTTTCCGTTCTATAGATGGAGAATTGTTCAATCTTCTAAGAGACTCACTTCATCACTTCCTTCATAATTAATCTTGGTTCATGCTTTATTTCCTGTGCATCATGTGTACAGTTTTGGCCAAGGGTAGTTGTTTAACACTAGACATTACGTTACTTTGTCTCCTGCTCTTTTCTTTAAAAAAAAAATCTTTATTTATTTATTCATTTAATTTAATTTTTCGCTGGGCTGAGTCTTCATTGCTGCGTGCAAGCTTTCTCTAGTCGTGGTGCACAGGCCTCTCACTGCAGTGGTTTCTCTTACTACCGAGCATGGGCTCTAGGATACATGCACTTCGGTAGTTATGGTGCATGGACTTAGTTGCCTCGTAGCATGTGGGATCTTCCTGGACCAGGGTTCAAGCCCGTGTCCCCTTCATTGGCAGGCAGATTCTTAACAACTGGACCACCAGGGACTCCTTCCTGCTCTTTTCTAAGTCCAAACACTATCAGTCCATAAGCCATCTGAAGAAAAGCTGAACACCATGATTGCTTCCCTAAACCCAGAAGTGCCAACTCTTTGGAAGGGTTCTCTTTCTTGTTGGTTCTGTTACTGGAAGAGCCAGCAGGATTCCAATGAAATGCCTCTCTTCCAACCTGCAGAAGGAGCTCAAGGTGGATCCAAACCCTCCTGATCGTGCATGCCTTCTTGTTATCCTTGCTTTTGTTCTTCTGGCCTTTCTCATCCACTTCTGAGAGTGGCAACATCTAAGAGCTTCTGCCAGCCAGGTCTTCAAATGGTGGCAGATGGGAGTGTTTCCACACAAACACGCTCTTCACCCTTCCCTCTCCAGGAAATCAGGGCTTTTTCCTTTGAAATTCAAATCACATCCCCTTATTCTCAAACTCTGGAGGAAAAAACTAACTAGAAAGAACAATTCTATTCTTTCTATATGACAATTTTCAATAAATACAGCATCACTCAGTATTTTTCTGATCTGAAATTGCCAGAAGCCAAGGTCAGCATTGTGTATGTTGAGACAATTAGACTCTAGATAATATAGAGGACACACAACAACACCACCACTTTGGTGCCATTAATGCTAAAAACCTCAAGAATACAGGATGATTGGAGACCTAGATACATGCTCAGGACCTCAGTTACCATGGAGGGTGGTTGAGAGTATAAGCATTGTGCACAATGTTACCCAAAATGGCATAAAATTTTCTGGGAAAAACAAAACAAAACAGTTTTCCTTATAAAATTTGTCATTTAAAATCAGTGCACCTAAAATTGGATGGACTATTCCTTTCCAATTTTACAGCTTAATATGGAAAAACTCAGCTGAACACTGACAATAATAACTGTAGAAAAAGTATGTGAGTTGACTTAAACTTTGTCTCACCAGTAAGATTATAAGCATCATTAGGGCAAAAGTCATTTCCTATACTTCCTTCCATTTTACAATGCTTCTCCCCTATTCAGTTCATATGGCTGACACATGGAGTGCTCAAGAAATGCCAGTTGAATTGGAATATCTTCTTCTGTTATTTACATAAAACAATATTTAAAGAAAGTTTTTTATTAACTACTCGGTGGTAGGCACAGTGCTCAGTTTTACATACCTTACCTCAGTTAATCTTCAAACCACTTAAGAGAACAGAATTATTTTATCCCACCTTCTATGAGTCACCAGCCCTCTGAGCAGCAAAGGTGTGGCTTTGTTTTGTATTTTCAGAGGTTCCTGCTGTCAGGCCCCTGGGTTCCAGCTCCAGTTCTTTTCCTTACATCAGACACGAGCGTTGCCTTCTCTAAGCCTCAGCTGCCTCCTCTGAGAAATGAGAGTAATCACCTGTATTAGATAAGACTTAAGCAGATTAATACTTTAATTTATGCAAAACTACTTAGAAAACAGTAAAGCCCTCTAAAAAATTCTGTCTATAAGAATTTTCCATTTTTCTCGATAATGAGATACTATCAAGTCCAACCATTTGGAACAACTTTATTAAATGTGACATCTTGATTTAAGAAAGTGATGTTTTTCTAATTTAATTTTCTATTAAAGAAGGCATTCACTCAGTTCAAACAAAACACATATTGAAAGGTAAACAGTGAAGAGTCTCTCTTAATAATTCTACAAAAAAACCACCATTCATGGTTTTATCATCTTTCCAGATAACCGTGTGCATACATAAATCCTAAAACCTGCGTTCTTTTTCTTACAGAAGGCTACACATTCATACACAGTTTAACTGGCTTTCTTTTGCAGATTTCCTGAAAGTCTTTTTACACCAACAAACAAAAAGCTTCTTTGTTCTGTTTACAGTCATAATTTATTTAACCAGTTCCCTGCGAATAGACATTTAGGTCATTTCCAGTCTTTGGATATTGAATTTGTTGATTTTTAAAGAGCTGAAATGAATGAAAACATCAATTCTTTCTTCATTAGGAAGTTTAAATTATTTAACCAAACAATAAAATCTGGCTATACCTCAGATTCAACATGCTTAGTCGCTTCAGTCATGTCCGACTCTTTGACCCCATGGACTGTAGCCTGCCAGGCTCCTCTGTCCATGAAATTTCCCAGGGAAGAATACTGGGAATGGTACAAATTCAACAAGTCTGATTTGAAAGGAATGGGGATCTGTGGATATCCAGTGAAAGATCTGATCCCTGGTCTGAAGTTTCTACTCTCATGTAATTTGGCTTCTTGCTCATTTTGATTTTGTTACCCGCTGATCCCCCTGCAGCAGGCAGTGTTGTGAGGTCAATGAGCTTCCAGATGTAGTCTGAGCAGCAGACCTCTGTGAACTGTCAGCTTTACCACAGGCACTGTGCTCCTTTTAATTCCAGCTAACTTCTCAATCAGGAGCAGCTCTGGTGGGCATGGTAGGAGGGAGCTAGACTGAAAAGAGAAGGGCTCAGTCTTGCCTCAGAAGTCCTGAGTTCTAGTTCTGACCAACATTTCCTAGAAGTATAACCTAAAGCAAGTCATAGAGCCTTTCTGAACCTCAGTTTCCTCATCTGTAAAATGGGAATAATCAGAGTATCTATTCAGACTCCATGTACAAATGAAGCATGAAAATGTTCGTAAAGCCCTTAGTATGATGCTGGCTCATAGCACACGTGGGAAAAAATAAAAGGTAGCATTTGTATTAACACATATATGTGGAATCTAGCAAACTGGTACAGATGAACCTATTTGCAGGGCAGGAACAGGGATGCAGACATAGAGGACAGAGGTGGACATGATGTGGGGAAGGAGAAGGTGGGTGAGTTGGGGGTGCAGACTTGATAGATATATACTACCATGTGTTAAAATAGATAGCTAGTGGGAAGCTACTGTATAGCACAAATAAATAAAACTATAGCTTGTTTTATTAGTAGAGCTTGGAAGGGTGAGCAGGACACATGAAGAAGATAAGGAAAGGAACAGCATTCCAAGAGGACAAACAGCATGCATAAACAGAATTTACAAACTGTGGCCATGGTAGGGAGGCAGAGAGGGGGCTGTTGAGGAAATTTTGTAGTTGAGGAAACTGAGACCTCGAAAAGAGCAATGAATCACCCCTCACCTCCCATCAATGTAGATGGATGCAGGGTGGGGAATTCAAAACCCTGAGAATGGACTGCCAGGGCTAAAATTCCTGGGTCATGAAATTGTGGATTAACACCAGGTTGGGCAGCTGGAATGTGGTAGGAATGTGAAAGGGGAAACTTCTGGAAGTGGTGGCCCTTTTCAGGACATCAGTTGCCCATGGACGCTGGATGGACAGAACAAAAAGGAGCAACATGGGGCTCCTAGACCCCAGGAAAGGGGTTGGGGAGTGTTGGGACCATGGTTAGGGCTGAAAGAGCAGCACTGGCCTTGGGAGGAGGCTGCAGGCACATCAAAACTGGGGGCTGACAGGAGCAGGGGAGTCTCGAAGTCACTGGAAATGCCAGACATAACTCGTCAACTCTGGGTCTCACTGGACGCCTGCCAGCTGCTAAGGCTCTGGAGGCCATGGACAGAGGCTGGGAGAGGGAGGAGGAACAGGGAGAAGAAGAGAAGGAGACAAGTGTGCTGCCAGACCCGGTTTAAGGAAGGGCTCTCTGACCTCTGCTGGAGCCGGGGGATGAGGCTTGGCTCCTGGGCCCTGCTCGGAGCCACAGCCATCTCCTTGCTTCTCCCAGGCCTGTCTGCTCCTGGCCTCAGTGACACCACACTACTCCACTGCACACCTCACTGATCTGGCTGCTCCTCCTGTCTTACCTACAGGCATCTTTTCCTTCCCTTCACTGATGGCTTCAGCCCAAACCCTCCTCTTGATCTCCTCTCTCCCATTAAGCAAACTCAACTATCCTATGGCCCAGAGAACTGAACATTAAATTGGTATGTTTCCCAGATCTGTGTCTCCAGCTCCCTGCCAACCCTGGGGGTGATGGGATGTTATTTTATTAAAGAGCCGCCAAGTTTCTCTGACTTGATTAGTGTGCGCCGATCAAACCACTTGGCTAAGCTAATCAGATAGACACTTTCAGTGGCTGGAGCACAGTCTCCACCGAAATCAGGTGAGGGTCTTCATACCATCTGGGGGGCAGTGAATGGACCAGACAAGAAAGGCTGAGGGCTGAGGACAGGGCATAGGATGGTGGGGAGAAGTCAGGGCCATCAAGGTAACCCCCACTGTCCAATCTCAACACAGATTCCCCTCCTCTACCCACCTTGGAGAATCAGGGCTTAGCCTACTGGGGGTAAATGGGGCTCCCTTCCCCTATAACAGATGCTAGAGCAGGTCCCTGCTCACGACCCCCAGTATTCACTATTCCCTACACCCCTGCATCTTCTTGCCAAGAGTGCCTGGGACTCTGCTTAGGGGCTTTCTCTGGCCATTTGGAGCACACTTGGCCAGAAGTGTCAGAACATTTGGAGACCAGCCTTTAACCAATGACAGCCGGAGTCGATTGATAAATGCTCTGGATTCCTTGCCCCTCCTGTGGGACATCTCTGAGGCAGATTCTTGCCACCTCCTGGAAGTTCCCAATGGGATTACCCCCCAGTGATAATCTGCTCATTGATCAGTGTTGGGCTGCACCTCACAGGCCTAAAAAGGCCTGTGCTCACCCAGCTTCAAAACCGAAGAAAGAGTCCAGAGTCAGCAACAGAGATATCAATGGTTTAATGGACGGGGGAGCACACACATCTGAAGCAAGGTCTTAGAGCAACGGTGGTGGCAGTCTTCCTCCCAAGGGGTAGATGGAGAGATTGCCAATTATGGGGGAAACTGACATAGGGTTGGCTCATTGGTTATCAAGGAAACCAGCAGAGGGGCATGCTCCTCAGTACCCCTTTGATAAGAACAATCACTAGCTGGCGCCTGGGGCAAGTATGTAGAAAGTTTACTCGTGTGAGTAAGGTGTAGGTGAAGCAAGCATTGGAAAGGCAGGAGATGTACAAAGAACAAAGGAACAGCAACCTTGAGTGGACTGACCATACAACCACCCTGAATTGGCATCTTTCCTTTCCCAGGCCCTTATACTGATGCTTTCAGGATCATCTCAGAAATTGACTACTTGCACTTGAGTCCTTGCCTCATGATTGGCTTCTAAGGGAACCCAAACCAAGATACTCCCTCTGTCTTCCTCACAGTCACAACCAATCTGCCTAAATCCTGCTGATTCTCCTCTCAAAAGTCCTCACAATCCCCTTTCTAACCAGCCCCTCACTTAACACCCCTCTTCACCCCCACCACTTGGTCACCTGCCTGGACTGCTGGCCCTCACTTGTCCCCTGCCTCCTCTCCTGCCCTTCCTCACAGCAGCTGGGTCAAGTGAGCTTTCTAAGACAGGACTCATTATGCCCCTCCCCTACTTATACCCTTCCATGGCTCCTATCGCCCTGAGGGTAAACCAAGCTTTTGAGTGACATTCATGGCCCTGCAAGACCTGGTCCCTTCCCCATCTTCAGCCTTGTCTGGCCCACTCTTCCCTTCCACTGGACCCTCCAACGGGACTAAGCCACACAAGGGTCTCAGAACTGGCCATGTTCTCTCTCACCTCCCCCCTTTGCCGCAACTCTTTGAATGATGCCCCCACCCCTGATTTCATGCAGGTGACTGTAGTTATTCTTAAACACCAGCTTAGGACTTGTACCCCGACTTCCCTGTGCCCCTTTCTCCGGGCTGGGCCAGGGGTCTCTCTGGGCTCCTATGCCTCAGTGCATGTCTCTGCATCCCAGTGCCCCCCACAACCTGGTTTACCCCTCTCCACACCAAATACTTCTTGAGGGCACTAGCCACGGACAATTCATGTTTGTATCCCCAGATACAAACCCTTGGGCACACAGCAAGGGTCAGAGTAGAATGATAATGATGACTCTAAATCCCCAAAGAGACCTATATTCGTTCCTTCATTTAGTTATTTATAGAGCACTGTGCCAAGGATAGAGAAAACAGGGCTGGTGAACAACAGACACAGTGCCTGTTCTGGAAGATCTCTGCTGATGAGGGACTGATGTGGAGAGAGATATCAGGCTGGAGTGATCCGGTGTATCAGAGGCCAACACTGGGGCCTTGGGAGCTAGAGGAGGCCCTGGGCTCTGTCTGATGGGGTGAGGGACAGAGAAGCCTTCTGAGAGGAGATGCTTCCACTCTGTGCTGGCCCTGTTTACAGAGGTCTGTCTTTGCAGAGCATGCAGCAGGTGGTGGGGAGTCAGGAGAGGAGCAGAGTTTAATTAGTGTGTCCCCTACAGTCTCATCTCCTTCTTCCCATCAAAACTGACCTCTACCTAGTTGATCATTCCCATTCATATCTTATACATGAATATAGTATTATTTTGCATGTTTAAAGCTTTTTGCTCATAGTATCATACTGTGTGTATCTTTCCATATACTTCTTTTTTCAGTCTGATTATACTTGTGAGGTTTAGCTTTCTTGATATGTTGCCCTAGTTCATTCATTTTCTCTGTTGTATAGTATTCCATTACATGTGTATACAGGTATTCCCTTTTTATCAGAACACAGCCCATTCCTAACAGTAAATCTGTAGATAGTGAAAGCTCATGCATGCATGTGCTCAGTTGTGTCTGACTCTGCAACTCCATGGACTGTAGCCCACCAGGCTCCTCTGTCCAGGGAATTTTCCAGGCAAGAATTCTGAAGTGGGTTGTCATTTTCTTCTCCAGAGGAACCTTCCAGACCCAGGGGTCAAACTCACATCTCCTGCATTGCAGGCAGGTTCTTTATCACTGAGCCATCATGGAAGCCCAGTGAAAGCTCCTATTACAGAATTTTAGTTGGGAAAAATAATATGTTGCCAGCTCATCTGTAAACTTCAACTAATTTTATCCCAAAATCATTGAAATTCTTTAAAACAATGAATGATCACCAAAGATTTCTGCACAGTATAAAGAAAGCTGTGTTGTCCAATATGGTATCTACTAGCCACATGAAACTAGTTAAATGTAAATGAAGTTAAAAATTTCAGGTCCTTGGTTATACTAGACACACTTCAAGTGCTCAGTAGCCACATACACCTGAAGGCTATCATATCATATTGGACAGCAGATATGGGATAGTCTCATCATTGCATAAAGTCCTAAAGCATTTAAAATACTGATTGATTCATTATCTGACACTGAATGAGCTTTTTGTGTTTGTCTTCTCACACATAGGACAGTTCCTATGTGTGATAGAGGGCAATGTATGTCTGCTCAAGAGGCTTCCCCTTGGTTGCACTAGTGGTAGAGAACCTGCCTGCCAATACAGGAGATATAAGAGACCTGGGTTAGGAAGATCCCTTGGAGAAGAAAATGGCAAGCCACTCCAGTATTCTTGCCTGGAGAATCCCATGGACAGAGGAGCCTGGCAGGCTTTAGTCCATAGGGTTGCAAAGAGTCAGATATGACTGAAGCAACTTAGCATGCACGCACAAATGCCTGGCCAAGCTTACAACTTTCACATGTTTAGCCCTCTCAATGAGCTTTATTACTTCCACGTTTTCTTCTAACGAGCGGCTTTCTTCAGCTTCTCAGACTCAGGCTTTCCACTTTCTTAGAAGACAGTTTTGCTTAACAATGACGGGAAGATTATCACAATTACATACCAAATAAGTTTAGGGAACTTGAGCGTGACATGTGAGCCTATCCTATCCAAACAGCTGAATTACCACCACAGCTCACTTCACATCATCTCACCCAGGCTCGTGCTGGCGAACACCTGCAGGTTTAAGCCAGGTTTTGTACTAGTTAAACGTTTTAAAAGTCACGGTAGCGATTATCAGGAGAGTGAGTTCAGATAGCAAGGAACACTTAAATAAAAATGTATTTTTCCATTCTCTTATTGATAGATACTTAGATTGTTCTGAATGTTTCACTTTAGATACAATGCTGTGATGTACATTTTTCTACACCTGCTGGAGTTTCTCTGGGTTATTTATGTTGGAGTGCAATGATTCAGTCTTAGACCATGTGCATCTTCAGCTACTGGATATTGACAAATTGTTCTTCATCTTGTATGTTCGATTTCCAGTCCCAACAATGGTACATAAGATTTCCTGTCTCTCTGCACCCTGAACAGAATTGGTATTATCGAACTCTTTAATTTTTTTCTAGTCTGATGTGTGTGAAATGGTATTTCATTGTGGTTTTAATGAAATTTTACCTGGTTGACTGTGAGGTTGAGTATATTTTCATTTGTGTGTTAGCCATGCCTGCTTTCTCTTCTGTGAGATGCTTGCTCATGTTTTTTACTCATTTTTCTGTTAGGTTGTTTGGTTTCTTCTTATTGGTACATAGGAGCTATTTATATGTGCTGAATAATAATCCTTCATTACATTTTGCAATGCTTTCTCTCACTCTGTGGTCTTTTTTAAATTTTAGTATTTTGGATTAATAGAACTTCTAAATTTTTATTGCACTTGAGTTTATTGATTTTTTTCTTTATGATTTTTTTTCTTTTTTGTTGTTGCTTTTGTTTAAGAAAAAGCCTGGCACATAGTAGGAATTCAATAAATGTTTGTTGAATATCAGCTGCAATGCGAACTGAAAGGGCAGGCTGTCTTGTCCAGGTGTTGCAGGTGTTGGGCTGACAGCATTGTCATGAAGATAAGGGCATGGGGAAGATTATTATAGAGAAGAGGGCACTTCAGTCATCAGAGGAGTAAAGTCCAGGGAGCAGTACATCTGAGGTGCAGGAGGATGGCTGGGCTGGAGGTGGGAGCTGCGAGTGTCCAGCACACAGGGGTAATTCGAGGAGAGCCACTGCCCTGCCCCAGGGAGAATGTGCTCAGTGAGCAGAGAAGACAAGGATGGGTAGAGCGCTGGGAGGAGTCTGGGAAGCAGGAGAAGGGTGCTGTGGAGACCACACATGGAGTTTCTGACAGTATCCATGAAGTGACTTCCTATGCACTCCTTCAGGGGTATGGAGGTCCCCAGGTCCTTAGAGGAGCCATTAGGGGGATGCTCTGGGAGCAGAGATCAGACAAATCGGCTGAGGACTGTAGAGGAGGCAACTTTTCTGAGACCACTGGCAGTGAAGGAAAGAGAAGGGGCAGTGGCTGGAAGGGGTGGTTTCAAGTCTTGAGAAGACAATAGAGCATGTTCACAGGCCAGCAGAGAGGGAGACCAGGATTCCCAAGGGTGTGAGGTCCTGGCTGCAGAAGCAGAGAGCAGCTCTGAGCACTGCTGGGGCCTTCATCTCAGATAGAAGGAGAGTCACCCCTTAGGGAAGGGGATGCTAAGCAGAAAGGCCGAGGGAGGGAGGCATGGACAGGAACTTAAGTGAGTGCCCTCCACTGAGCATGGCCTCAGTCCTAAGGTCTAATGCAGGTCAGAGCCAGTGAACAATTGCATGCATGCTAAGTTGCTTCAGTTGTGTCTGACTCTTCGTGAACCCATGGACTGTAGCCCACCAGGATCCTCTGTCCATGGGATTCTCCAGGCAAGAATATTGGAGTGGGTTGCCATGCCCTCCTCCAGGGAAGCTTCTCAACCCAGGGATCAAACCCACATCTCTTACTGGGAAGACCAATGAGCATTTGTTGAGTGAATTTCTTGGTGAGTCAGGTAGCAAATGGGGCTGGGATGTCAGTGAGTTAGAGCTTGTGAAGAGGGAGATTTGGAAGGACTACCAGGAAGGGAGAGGAGAGCATCCCAAGGTGAGGGTTTCTAGGGACCCAAGTCCCTTGAGTCACAGGTAAACACTTTCTCACTTTCTCCCCACAAAGGACTGGCAACAACCACCACCCCCCTCCACCCCTCCACCCCCTACTGCTATGGCTGTGCCTCAAGGCCTCTTGGGTCAGGGGGACTACAATATGACCACAGTTCGTAATACCAAATATCCCTGCTCTGTCTTTCCATCTCCATCCTCCACATCCTTCCTGGGCCAGCTGCCATCATCTTTTCTCAGATGCTAAAACAGACTCCTACGTGGAGACCTGCTGCCACCTTGCCTCTCCTACCCATTCCTTAATCTCCATCTAGCAGCTGGAGACACTGATTAAAATGATATTGGATATACAAACACTGAATCATTATGCTGTATAACCAACACTCATAAAACATTATACATCAACTATACCCCAATTTAAAAAAGAATATCTGATTACGTCACTCTGTTCTCTAAATGCTTTGATGACTCCCACGGTTCTTCAAAGGCCAAAGTCCTGACTTTAGGCTGGCTGAGCTAGCTGCTGCTGTTGCTCCTTCAGCCCCATCTCCCACCAAGCCTCCTGGTTCACGGAGTGCACCAAACCCTTTTCTGTCTCACCCTCTTCAAATTTTCCCTGGCTAGGACTCTTTTCCCCCAACCATCACCTGACTGAGGCCAAGGCCAACTCCTCACTCTGGCCTCCAGGAAATCTTCCCAAAACTTACAATTTATTTATTGGCTGAGCTGAGGGGCATGTGAGATCTTAGTTCCCTGACCAGGGATCGAATCCATGCCCCCTGCAGTGGAAGTGCAGAATCCTAACCAATGGACCACCAGGGAATTCCCCCAAATCTTACAATTTAAACTAGATGCTGTCCTCCTCCCATTCCCATTATAATATCTCCTCTACCCTTCACTTTTGTTTCTAAGCACTTAGCACAACATGTAATTACATGTCAATTTACGTGACTATTTAACATCTAGGGCCCCCACGAGATTATAAACTCCATGAGGCCAGCATTGTCTGGACTCTCCTACTGACTTGGGTCCACAGTCCTAGCACAGAATCTGTCACATAAAAGGAACTCAATATCTGGTGACTAACAGCTGCAATGGTAGCCAAGAGGAGGGCTGGCTAGTCTGAGGGCTACAGGTCAGGGCAGGTTTCCAAGATGAGAGAATTAGAGGCCACTGTCCACAAGAGAGCTTAGGAGGGCTCCCCTGGTAGCTCAGTGGTGGAGAGTCCACCTGCCAATGCAGGAGACTCAAGTTTGATCCCTGATCTGGGATGATACCATATGCTTCATATGCCAAGCAGCAACTAAGCCAATGCACCACAGCTATTGATCCTGTGCTTTAGAACCTGGGAACTGCAACTACTCAGCCTACTTGTCACAACTACTGAAGCCTGCCCGCCCCTAGAGCCTGTGCTCTACGACAAGAGAAGCCACTGCAATAAGAAGACACCCAAGCACCAAAAGTAGAGAAAAGCCCCCACAGTGACAAAGACCCAGCACAGCCAAAAATAAATAAATAACATAAATAAAATTTTTTAAATGTTAAAAAAAAAAGGGAGAGAGAGCTTAGGAGATAAAAGAGAAGAAGGAGGAGTGACGGGAGGAATACTGACACAGATGAGCACCAGTGATGTGCCAGGCACCCTCATTATACTAGCCCAGTATCACTCCCACCCCATCTTTAGCAGGATGCCCCACTAGCTGGTTGACCTGGAGTAAAACAATCTCTCTGAAGGTCAGTTTCTTAATCTTTAAAATGGACTTGTAACACCAAGCTCCTGAGATTATTATGAGGATCTGGGAACAGTGTATGGTATGGAAACTGTCACCAATCCACTTGGGGTATTTCGGCTTTGGAGTCGGACTGAGTTCAAGTCTCAGATCTGCCGTTTATTAGCTGTGTGACTTTGGGCAAGTCACCTCATCTCTCTGTGCTTGAGTTTCACCATCTGTAAAATAAGGGTAATACTACTTCTGGAATCGCTGTAAGGTAATGTATTAACACACCTAGTAGGATGCCTGGCACGTAGTAGATGCTCAAGAAATAGCATTTATGTTTATCCCTCCTCCCTTTTCACTAGCCCAGAACTGTAGAATGTCAGAGCTGGAAAGTCGAAATCACCACTTAAGCCCCTGGCCCCAATACAAAGGGGGAAACTGAGGCCAAGGGAAGGTAGAAGAGGTGAGGGAATCTGGTACGGAGTCCAGGGGTCCTGGGTCCCAGTTCAGAGCAGCAGACCCTGACACCTGTGGCCTCTTCCAAATCTATACCTCCCTCGGAGCCCCCAGCAGCGGGCAGCCCAGCCTGGTCGGCCTGGGCGGACTCCAGGGCCGGCGCAGGGCCGCACGGCCACACCCCTTCCCCGCCCCCTTGCTCTTGCGGCGCGAGGAGCCAGGAGGCCCGGGTGGTCTGAGCTGCTACCGCCGCCCACGGTATGCTTGGATTCAGGGAGGTGCCTCCGATAGCCGATAGCCGAAGAGAGGGACGTCCCCGGTCCCGCGGCACTGGTGCTGCGCGGTCCAGGTGAGAACTGTGCGGGGCAGGGCACCGAGGGGCAGGCGCCGCTGGGCGCACTGGTACAGGGCAGGTCTGCCCACGCGTTGGTGCCCCAGGTAGGGTTCCCGGAGTTGAGTGTGGGTGTGGGATGGAGAGTGTGTGTGGGAGGGCAGGGAGTTACTGTGTTCAGTTTAAGAAGTTAATGTGGGCAATGTATGTGTACTGGGTTGTATGCAGTTGGCGACGGTGTGTGCTTGGTGTGTGTGTGACCAGTGAATTGTGGCTTCCCTGGTGGCTCAGACGGTAAAGAGTCTGCCTGCAATGCAGGAAACCTGGGTTTGATCCCTGGGTCAGGGAAGATCCTCTGGAAAAGGGAACAGCAACCCACTCCAGTATTCTTGCCTGGAGAATTCCCTGGACAGAGGAGCCTGGTGGGCTATAGTCCATGGGGTCAAAAAGAGTCCCACCAGACTGAAGCGACTAACGCTTTCACTTTCTGCATACAAAAAGTTTGTGTGGTACTTTTCTATAGGTGTGAGTGACTGTGTCAGGGTACCCTGGGGGTTCCACCTGTGTGCCCAGGGTGTGTGCCCACTGTGTGGTGGGAACCATCACATGATGGCGCATGCATGCTTGTTGTGCCTGTTGTGAAATGTGTGCTCTCTGTGTGTGGCACATTAATGGCTCTGTGACGCATGCTGAGCCAAATAATGGAAGATGAGGAGCATTCATGCAGCTCTTACTACTGACAGATCATTTCCCATGACCCTAGGCTGGTTCTGGCTTTTTTACCCAGCTCCGCTTGGGGTGAGTGAAAGTGAAAGGGCTTGGGAGAGTGAAAACTCACCATGGATCTGGGTGGAGGAAGCACAGCTAGACCCATGCTCACTCTCCCACAGGTGTGCATGGGTGAGCACACACACACACGCACACGCACACACACACACACACACACACACACACACACACGAAGCTTCTTTGAAGTCTCATTGTTTAATCTTCAAAACCCATGTGGATTTTGCAACCCTTTATGTAATGTTTTTGTAGAGTACACAAAAATATCGCCTGGTAAGTTCCTATCCAGTGAGTTGACACAGGGCTTGGTGATAAGCTGGGTTTATCCTGCTGGTAGCCCTCTGACACCTGCAAAGTAGGGGGAATCCCCTACCTGTCCTCCAAAATGAGAGGGCTTAGACCTCCTGGGGGAGTACGGCAGTGTGACTGTGGTGTGTGTGCGTGTGTGCAGCAGAGTTGTGTGGTGGGAAGCTGGAGCTGTGTATGGCCATGTGTGCTGGGTGTGAAGAAAGGGGTCACAATGGAGAGGGGTGTGTCTTGCATGGGGAAACTGTGGTGGGGTCTGTCTTGGTCATCTCTAGTGCAGGGGCAGGAAAACTGGGCTTCTCAGGAGGAACTCTGACCGTCAGTGATGTTCTCACCTTTTCTGCACTGGCTGGACAGAAAGAGGCTACAGGACCCCAGGGGACCGTGTGGAAGGGGGTTCCTATAGCACATCACCACCTGGGACTGTCAAGTCAGTTGTGTTGTCAAGGCCTGGTTTAAATCCTACCTCTGGCACTCTCCACATGTAGGACGTAGGGCCAAACTTTTCTGTGCCTCAGTTTCTTCCTTTGTAAAATGGAGACATTAATTGTGTTTGCCTTGTAGGGTTATTTTGAGGACTGAATGAGTTCCTGGATATAAAGTGCTTGGCACATAAAAACCCTAAACAGGTTATAAAACTATAATGATAGTGATGGAGTCCCCTCGTAGTGGTTCCCTTCCTGCCCTAAGAAGTCTCCAATTCCACAGAGCCAATGATTGCCCACGAGCTGGGAAGGTGGGAATCTGAGGGTCTCTGATTTAAGAATGTCTGAGGGATCTATTCCTGTCTCCAGCCTCTATCACTATTGAACTCTCAGTGACTCTCTGAAGATTCAGTCTGAAAGGGGAAGATGTTGAGTCTCTGGCAAGGCCTGGGGTGGAGCGTGGGAGAGAGGCTGAGAGGAGGTGCCAGGGCAGAGTGGGGCTGGGATGGAGGCCTCTCTCCAGACAAACACCAGAGGAAACGGAAGAATGCTGGCCTGTGCTCTTGAGTGTGTGTGTGGTGTGTGTGTGTGTGTGTGTGTGTGTGTGTGTGTGTGTGTGTGTGTGTGTGTGTTTGGGGACTGTCGATGGCAGGGGCAGGAGTGCCTTCTGCTTGGAATGAAGAAAGTTAAGAAGAACAGGATCAAGGATGTGTGGTCCTCAGGCCAGAGCAGGGAGCTAGAGGGAGCTGGGAGCTAGAGGGAGGCTGCAGTATCGGAGTTCGAGCAGCTGGGTCTGAGCTCCAGACTGAGTGGACCAGGAGACTCCTCGAGCTAGGCTTCGTTCTGGTGGAGAAATGTTTGCCTTGGCTGAGCAAGAGCCCTTGTTCCTGGGGATTTCATTAGGTCAGTTTAGAGAAGATGCCCGGAGGCCTCAGAGGAGGAGGGGACATAAAAGGCAGTAGCCAGAGCTGTGGAAACTTACTCAGGGAGGGCACCTAAATATATCCAGGGTGGTGGCGGGGTGCTGTGATGGGCTGACAGTGAGGCTCAGGATCCGGGAGCAGCAGACCACTGTCCCCAGGCAAGGAGTGCCTCGGCCCCATAGGCCCTGGATGCCACTCTGGGAGATCTGGAGAAGAGAGCCCTGTGGGGCAGTGGAAGACCCCACAGGCTGGGTGACAGGGTCAGCTCTCTCTTCTTGGCTGTCCGAGGGGTGGAATGGAGTCATGCTTGCATCATTTCTGTCCCTCATTTCCTTTGATCTGTAATTCCAGCTCTAATTATTTATGATTCTACAGCCCGAGCTCTAAGAGTCTATAATCTCAACTCAAACATTCTAAAAAAGACTGTAATCCCAATTCCAACTTCTTTCCTCCAGCTATAACATTTCCTGATTCCAGCTCCAGTATTCAAGGATTCTGACCTTGGCTCTGGCAGTCTGTAATTTTCAAGTTTATAAACTACCAGGAAAGATACACTAGAGGTCACTTCAGCAGAATTATTAGAAGCCCCCAGGAAAGGGCCTGCACAACCAGCCACAACCACTGGAACTGCTCCTCTGGGCTGAGGGAAGGTCCTTGGTCCATGACCACATGCTGCCTGGGAGGAGTGACAGTGAACCCAGAGGTTCCTTCTCCTCAGGGCAAGGGAGGTACTTGGAGTAGATCGTGGTTCAAGGGAGGGTGTCCCCAGAGAGGAGACTGTTCAGATCCTGAGTTGTCATCATTCCCCACAGGATGAGGGATTTGTGGGATCACTGGGCTCTTGAAGGAGACGCAAAGAAGGGAAAGAACAGGAAAGGGGGCTGAGGAGACCCCAAAGGCAAATATTATTATGTCTGAGAGACTCTCCAAGCACCTTAGGTCATAGAAAAGATTCCTGTGGTGCTAGTAAGAACAGCCGAATCTGAACTCAGCATGGGCTGCAAGTGGAGAGCTAATGGCCAGCCCCAAATTCAGCTGTGTGACTTTGGACAAAAAAGTCACTTTCCTCTGGCAATCTGGTTTGCAGAACTAAAACTCCCTGATCTCTCTCTCCAACCACTGGGGACACCAGCACTATTGTAGAAACCCAGTCCTTAGACCAGTCCATAAATATTAGTGGAATCAGGGAGCGTGCATGCCAAATCACTTCAGTCGTGTCTGACTCTTTGCGACCCTACAGACTGTAGCCCGCCAAACTCCTCTATCCTTGGATACTGGAGTGGGTTGCCATGCCCTCCTCCAGGGAATCTTCCCCACCCAGGGATCAAACCCACCTCTCTTATGTCTCCTGCATTGGCAGGCAGATTCTTTGTCCTAACACCACCTGGGAAGCCTGAATGAGTGAGGAGAGAATAAAGAAACGAATGAGCAGATGAAGAGAAGTGAAAATACAGCAGAAGGCACCATAATTGTGCTCCCTCTTCCCTTCTCTCCACTCAGCCTTAGCCCACATGTGAGAAATTTGGTCTCAGAACTTAAAGAACTGAGGGGCATGGTGGAGGGGTAGGATGGAGGGACAAGGTGGGGCAGTGTCCTTTGGCAGAACCCTGTATTGGTGGAGAGTTTAAGAGATGGGGGGGATTCCCTGGGTGTTGCCCCTTGCCCTGCAGCATTTCCATTGCCAACTCTGCCCAGAGCCTTGAGCGGCAGGCCTGCTGATTCACGAAGTTTGCCCTGATTATTTCCCTATGATCACCCCCCAGCCCCTAAGCTGACAACTAAAGGAAGGAGCTTGGGCAGTGGCTCTGGAGGTTGGGGTTGTAACCAGGAGCCCCCAAGAGACTGGTGGAAGAGTGAAGCCAGGAGGGTCCTGAGCCTCTAGGCCGAGAGAGGCGGGGTGAAGGTGGGAGTGGCCCAGGTCTGAGCAGGTGTTGGCATGAAGGAAGGGGAGGTGCAGGTAGCACACACTCACCAGGCAGCTGCCCTATGAGGCACTGCCCAGTCCTTGCCTGTGTGCTCTCTGCCCTCCAGTCACCCTAACAGGAAGGAGGGGTTTGGGTGTATCCTTGACTTCTTCCTCGTTTCTCATTATTCCCCATTCCCCCCATTCAGTTATCAAACCCCAGTGAACCTGCCTCCCTTGTATCTCTCCAGTGGTCACCTTGTCTCCAGCCCTGTGACTCTGGCCAAGCTCTGGAATCCTTGCAGCCTCCCTGCCGTCCACCTTTTACTTTGGCTGCCAGCAAGCTCAGTCACCATCTCAGTCTAGGTTTCTGCTGCTATCCTTCTGCTCTGCCTCTAATAGGATCATGCGGCATGTGCGGTTTTTGTCTGAGCTGCTTCTAGCCCTTTATGCACAGAGATGCAAGTTCTAGAGCCATCGACCAGTAAAATCTGGTATTTGCTAGATTCTCATGAGAACATCCGCTGATTCTTGGATTTTCACTTTTTCTTTATTGCCTTTCCCACCATATTGACTCCCACCCGGACATGGAAACATCGGTGCACAACAGAGCAGTGTTCAAATCCTGGCTTTGCTACTACTAGCTTTACGAACCTTGGGCAAGTTACCTATCCGCTCGGTGTGCCTCACTTTCCCATCTCTGTTATGGTAATAATCATGGTACCTACTTCGTGTGGGTTTGTGAGGATTAAGTGAGATAGTATAAGCACTCTGGTGAGTTCTGTGGTTGCCAGGATAGACTACCTCAATGGGTCTTAGCCATCCTCAGAGAACTGGCAGGATGAGAGGCTAGCTCTCTTTGGAATGTTCTGTATCAGTGCTTTTCAAGTGTCGGTGTCTGCTTCCATCCCTTGAGGATCTGATTCATTAGGTTGAGGTGAGGCCTCCAGGCATATTCCTGACCTGCTATCGAAGGACACCAGTGCTTTTGCTCGAAGTCCACACTTCATTCCACTCTGTGAGGACTTGGCTGTGGATAGGATCCTTGTAAACTGTAAAGGAATTGACTGTTGTACCTGCACGGGGGTTCCTGCTGGTGACTGAAGGCAGGAGGGTGGCTCTGCAGGGGTCAGTGCCTACAGGCAGCAGAGGGTCCGAGGACCCCAGGAAAAGGGCTTTGGCCTTTGGCACACATCCCCTCACGTGAGAAGCCTGCATCCAGGGCTGAACACGCTAAGTTAATCCTCTAAGTATTCCTTTTCCTCTTATGCAAGTGCTTTCGTTCCCAGGGAAATTGAGAACCTGCTGTGACCAGGAACCCCACAAATCTACTGTGGCATCCCAGCCTGCCTGAGATTGTGGCAAGGATTGCTGAGCCTGGGAAAACAAGGCCTGTGCACTGGGGGTTTGCAGGCACTCCTTCCCTAGTGGTTCAGACAGTAAAGAATCTGCCTGCAATTTAGGAGACCCAGGTTCATTCCCTGGGTCAGGAAGATCCCCTGGAAAAGGGAATGGCAACCCACTCCAGTATTCTTGCCTGGAGATTCCCATGGACAGAGGAGCCTGTTGGGCTGCAGTCCACGAGGTCATAAAGAGTCACACACGACTGAGTGACTAGTACTTTGACTTTGTCACTTTTAGGAGTGGGCACATGTGTGTACCATATGCAGAGACACAAGCACAGGCAAACATACATGTGAACGTACAGACTTAAGGGCCATAGGCACACACGTGTGCCATATACACAGGGTGCAGTTCCAAGCAGACGCACCCCTGTGAATACATGGGCACCTTCCAGGTTAGACCCACACATTGCTGACCTCCCACCCCATGCAGACATGTGTGTACCTGCCATTCATGTAGGAACGTCCTCTCCCAGCCTAGGGGCCTGAGATGCATAGTTACTTCAGTTCACATCTTATCCTCCTAGAATAAGGACAGTTTTCCCAGGGTTCCCAACCTCTCCCTTTCCATGTCTCCCCTCTCACCTTCTCACCACAAGGACAGAAGAAGGGCTTTTCCTGTCAGCTGCCAGCCCGCTGGTTGGGAGCAGGGTTGTTTTTCTCTTTTCTGAAGAACTGGTTCTGTGGAATTTTCCCTTATTTCCCATCAAGAGTCAAGACCCTGCCCTAGGGGTTGCCACAAGGCTCCACAAGCATGAGGAGGCTGGCTTTCGGATACACAGGCATGTTGAGCCTATAACAACCTCTGTCATGTGAGTAGCACCTGAAAGTCTGCAGACTGCCTTCTGGCCAGTGTCTTGCTTGCTTTTCATGACAGTCCCGAGACTAGTTGCCTTCATTTCCTCCATTTGGCAGATGAGGAAACTGAGGCAGGCAGCAGGTCAGATAGTGATAGGTAGCTAGGTCAGGTCATGACATGAGGGAGGGGAACGAGTGGCGATCCACAGGGCTGGACAGGACTCACATGAAGTCCCATCTGAGCAAGATGAGGTAGAGCTGACCAAAATTCTAGTCTCTTGAGATTGGGCTAGGGGAAGTGGTTTCAGCCTCCAGGGGCTTAGAGAAGGAGAATTTAGCTGTCAGAGCTGCGAGGATGGAGCAGGCTGGTGCTGCTAGGTGGGCCTAGTGGAGGAGCTGGCTGAGGACACAGGCAGCCTCTCACAGGTCAGTGCCCTGCTGAGGCTCGGCCCTTAGTCCACCCTTGTGGACCCTTCAGAGGAGAGGGGAACAAGACACCTTTGCATTGCTGTGTGCTCCAGGCAAATCTCTGCCCCTCTCTGGACCCACATTCTGTCTCTACAATAAAACATTGGGGTTGGTTGGTGGATTCTCTCCTGCAATCCAGGGGAAAGCATCTGCAGGGATGCGAGTGGAAGGCAGGCTCTGGGTGCTCTATGTTGCAGCCTTGGGGGTCCTGAGCTGTGGCCTGTGCCCAGGGATCCCCGGCCTGGGCTCCTGGCCTCTCTTGTGATCCATCAAGGCAGGGACTGGCACAGAGTTGGGGCTCAGGGCCTGGGGTCTGCTCCAGGTTAGGTGGGAGTTGGTCTTGTGAGAAGAAGACCCAGAAAGTCCCATCCATCCCTGTGGATCTCTGTCCCTTACCCTCCCTTATGTTTGTCTATAGTTCTTATCGTCACCTGACCTGCTATATATTTGCTCACTAACTAAGATAAATTTGTCTCCCCTGCTAGAATGTAGATGCCATGAGGGCAAGGAGTTTGTTTTGTGCTCTTAGATGCATTGAACATTACCTGCACAGAGAAGGTGCCCAATAAATACTTGTAAAAAAGAGAGAGGAGGAGGACTTATCTTCGGATGGGGAAAGGCTGGCCTAGACCCACCACCGGCCTGAGGCAGAGTCCCCCTGATTGCCTTCTTATCAAACCCAAGCTCAAGGTTGAATTGAAGCTAGGGAAGGGGGTTGGCCTGAGTTCAGACTCCCCCCCCGCCCGCCCCAATCACCCTTAATCTGAGGAGCCATCCTCAGTCCCCTGAGGGAGGCCATGGCATCTGGACCTGTGAGGTGAGGACCAGACAATAGAGTCATTGGTCTCAGGGTCTCCACATCCTTTAATGGACCCTCCAGGCACTGCTGAGAAAACCAGGTTAGTTATTCCCTGGGGTGGCAAGGCCAGGACTCTGCAGACTTGAGAAAGGCCAGGAGAGGGCTGAGGGGTGGGGTGGAGATGAGGAGAAAAACAGTCATCCACTGAGTGCCAAGCCCCTGGTCTCTAAACGACAGCTCAGTCCTCCCAGAAGCCGTTGGTATTGACTTGATGGTACCATTCCAAGGACAGTGGCTGGGTCAGCTTTGGCTTTAGGGCCTTGAGCTGCAATGTTCTTGGGATTTGGGTCCCCGCCCTGCTGCTTGCCAGCTCTGGGCCGAGGCAAGTTACTTCCCCTCCTCGATTTCTTGGTTTCCTCATTGGCTGTCTCAGGGGACGACTGTTGAGCCATATATGTGACAGCTGGGGGCATAGGAACTGACCAGAAGGAGGGACTGCTCCAGGAGTCAGAATCTTCCCAACTCTTGACGGACCTGCGTGGCGCTCACTGCCTCCTGGGTGAGTGTTCTGGGTCGGTGCCCTGAGGGTGCTGAGTGCCACCCCCCGCCCAGAGCTTGGCGCAGGGACCACCTGCAGCCACTTCGGCTCATTGCAGGTCATGAGCCCACTTTCTTATGGAGAGAGAGTACTAGTGGACTTGGGGGTCCTCCTCCCTTCTTTGGCCTGATTGTGGCTAAAGCTACAGTCTGTGCAGAGCAGAGGGTGGAGGAGACAGCGATGATGTGGGGACTGGGCTGTGAGGAGGAGTGAACAGTGCAGGCGGGACTGGGTGTCACACAAGCCTGGTCTGAGTCACTCTCCCTCTCTGGACCTCAGTTTGTAGAATGGGGATAACAGTGATCTCCCCCTGAGCTTTGGAAAACTAAGTGTTATATGCTGATGAGCACCCCTCAGGGCGGAGGCTGTGCCCACAGGAGTCTGTGGTGGGAAGAGGCCGGGACAGATTAGGACCAGATGGGCATCCACAGAAGAGGCCCTTGCCTCCGTGTGACTGGTGAGGAAAGTGAGTCCGGAGTCCTGGTGTGATTTTTTAAAGGGGAGCACAGCAGGGTGAACAAGTGTATCTGGGGGAGCTGGGTTAAAACTTTTCTGGCATTTCTGTTGTCATCCAACTATGACGACACCACAAAGGGAACGCTGAGCAGCACCACCCATGGGATGGACCCTGGTCTCTGAAAGGTACCAGGGACGCACATCTCTTGGCAGCTCTAGAACAGGTCCGAAGCCAATCCAGGGACAGTCTCTCCACCTGTCTGTATCAGATGAGGTGATAAATGAAAAGGCTGCTTGCAGACTCTAAAGTGCTGGGCCTCTGATGGTGCATCTGTGTGTGTGTTTGTGCAAGCCCTTGGGTGTGTTTGCATGAGTGAGAATGTGCAGCTTGTGAGTGTGTGTGCACATGTGTGCCGGTGCATGGTCCCCTGACCTGGCTGGGGGGTAACTCCATGCTGCCTGAGGCTTCCCTTTTGGCTGGCATTTTTCGCCCCTAAACTTTTTCCAGTCTCTTTTTCCATGTTTCCTCAATGCTTCTTTGTTTACCAGAAGGGAGCTGCCTGTGGTTCGGAAACAGCAGTTGTCTCTGAGCTCACTGACTCTTCTCCCCTGCAGCCCGTCCTCACCCCATCCTGTCCCTGGAGGCCCAGCTGCCCAGTCTGGAGGGCTGGCAGCTCACCTGGCTCCTCTGCACAGCCCAACTGCCACCTGCTTTTCCCTCCAGGGCTCTGTGCCAGCCACTCTCACATCACTGTCCCTTTGGCTCCTCATAAAACCCCCAGCACTCCCTACCCAGGTACTGTTACTAATTTCATTTTACAGGCAAGGAAATGAAGTCTCATTGAGGGGAAATGGCTTTCCCAACATTACACAGCCCAACTAGTGGCAATAGGGTTTCAACTCCTATGTAACTCCAAAATCTTTATCCTTGACTCTTGCAGCCTACCTAGCAGGGGTGTACTGACTGATTGACTCAGTGAATAAATGAATGAAAGAACAAATGAATAAATCACTCACTCAGTGTTGAGCTGAAAGAAAAGGCTAAGTGATAATAACAATGGCTATCATTTATTGAGCACCTACTATGTATTAAATGCTTCACATGAAAGCAAATGCAGCCAAGATTATTGTTACCCCATTCTGAAGTTGAGGAGACCGAGGTTCAGAGGAATTAAAGTGTCTTGCCCCATGTTGGACCCAGGATTCTAACTTGTCCTCCCTAGAGGAGGGGTGAGTTAGTGGGCCTAGTAACAGGTGCCATTGGAAGAGAGGCCAGTCAAGACTCAGGAAGCTGTGTCTATCGGCCCTCCCCAGTGACACCCACACCCACCCCTCTTGTCCTGGAGCCATTTCCCCATTTGTATCTGAAGTGGGTTTCTCTTTCAGTCTGAGGTAGGAATCTGCTGGCCCAGCTCTGACTGTTCCTCTCTGACTGTTGGCATATCTGGTAAGGGCCAGTGCCCTGAGCTGGGCATATGGAGGTATCTTCTTGTTACCCCTGCCCCAGGGCCAGCCCTGTCATTAATGGCTCCCATGAGAGGGCAGGCCTGGGCAAGATACAGGTGTGGGTCTATGGAGATGGCCTAGGCTGGCTCAGTGGCATATGTGCCAAGCCCTATGCTGCATGCCAGGGACCCAGAGGTGAGGAGATCCAGACTTTTACTTAGAGAACTCATGGGCTGGGTACTGAAGCCTGGATGAGTTAAATCTGTAGTGGGGGCAAAGCCTGGCATCCTGACTCCCTGTGCAGCACTGATTTTTATGGCCTGGAACAAAGTAGAGGTTGTTCTTTGTGGCCCCAGGAGAGAGCTGACCTGTGTTGTCTAAGAGGTAGATTTCAGCTCAAAGAGATGACAATAGCTCTGTCAAGTCAGAAGGATGAGAATCAGCCATTCATTCATTCGGAAGTTCCCAAAGGGCCTTCTGTTGGGAGGTATGGTGGGGGTGGGAGACACTCTGCACAGAGAAAAGAAATCAGATGTTGAAATCAGAACTGGGTTTGCATCTAGGTACCAGCATTTGCTGGCCATGTGATTTCAGACAAGTCATTTAACTTCTTGGAATCTCAATTTCCCCATTTGTAAAATGGGGTACTAAAACCTACCTGGCCAGCTCATGGAGTGGACAAAAGAAAATACTGCACATAACATTACTTGTAGGTTCTTAGGGAGGTTTACAGCTTCCCAGGTGGCGTTAGTGATAAAGAACCTGCCTGCCAATGCAGGAGACATAAGAGACACAGGTTCGATCCCTGGGTTGGGAAGATCCCCTGGAAGAGGGCATGGCAACCCACTCCAGTATTCATGCCTAGAGAATCCCATGGACAGAGGAGCCTGCCAGGCTATGGTCCATAGGGTCGCAAAGAATCACATACGACTGAAGCAACTTAGCACACACATAGGAAGGTTTAATTCACTTCCTTTCTCACCCTGGAGGGCTCTTTATGAGGGAGGAGATATTCCTTTAAGTAGCAGCTAAACCATCAGTGGTCTGATGGTTGAGGCAAGAGACAAGACTTTAAAGGTGTTAGAATGAACCCTCCAGATTGACCAACACTGACATTATGGTGCGCAGTCTCATTTCTCATGTCACAGAGGGAAAATGGCACAGAAAGGCTGAGGTTTGAGGCAGCCTAAAATACCTCTGCTGTAGAAAGTTGCTCAAATAAAATAGACAATAGATTAAAAACTGAACAGTCACTAGCCTAGGTCTCGTGACCAACCTGGAAAGCTCCACTGTCAGACTCTCAGACTTGGTGAGTCACTGAGGACCTACTTGTGCCACACCCACACCATGGCTATATTATAGATTTATCTTTACAGCAACAGCAACAACCATGAAAGGTTAATTTGCATCTAGGTACCAGCATTTCATCCACAGCTAGTCAGCAGGGAAACTGAGGCTCAGAGTTTTATATCACTTGCTCAAGGTCATACAGCTAATATTAATAGAAGCTGAGACAGGATGCAAAACCAGGACAGTCTGGCCCTGAAAACCATGCTTCTACTCTGCGGGGTACTTGTTCCACCAAAGATGTCAGGCTTTAGATCAGAAATACATATACTGAAAAGGTAAAATATAAACAATAACAAAAAAGGAGTAATTAGGAAAGTGTAAATCAAAATCACAGTATCAGACCACTTTATGCCTGCTTGGATGGAAATAAGGAGAAAGACAAGATAGTAACAAGTGTTGATGAGGACAGGGAGAAATTGAAACTCTCATACGTGGCTGGTAGGAATGTAAAATGGTGCAGCCACTTTGGAAAATTTTATCAGTTCCTCAAAAGTTAGACATGGAGTTACCGTA
Source organism: Antilocapra americana (assembly GCA_007570785.1). Lineage (NCBI taxonomy): Eukaryota > Metazoa > Chordata > Mammalia > Artiodactyla > Antilocapridae > Antilocapra > Antilocapra americana. The sequence goes on along the minus strand of ML663009.1, from coordinate 2,113,908 downwards.
TGACCCAACAGTTCTATTCTTAGGTATGTACCCAAGAAAATTGAAAGCAAATATCCACATGAGTACCACCATTTGTTTATCCATTCTTCCATCCATGGACATTTAAGTTGTTTCTACCTTTAGGCTGTTGTAAATAATACTGTTAGGAACATTGGTGTATCTGTTTGAGTCTTTGCTTTCACATCTTTTCACCTAAAAGTGAAACTGCTGGATCTTTTAGTAGTTCTGTGTTTGTTTCTTTCTTTGTTTGGAGGAACTACCATTACTGTTTTTTACAACTGCACCATTTTACATTCCCACCAGCAATGTCCAGGTGTTCTCCACATCCTTACCAACACTAGTTATTTCATGTTTTTACTTATAATAGCCATCCTAATGACTGTGAGGTGTGTATCTCCATCTGGTTTGGGTTTGCATTTTCCTACTGATTAGTTTTGATGAGCATCTTTTCAAAACACAGGTTTTGAGTGCTTATTAGTCATTTGGATATATTCTTTGGAGAGTATCTATTCTAGTCTTTTATCAGTTTTTGAATTGCTTCTTTTTTGTAGTTGTTGAATTGTAGGAGTGAGTTCTTTATATACTCTGGATACTAATCCCATATCCTATGTATGATTTACAGTTATTTTCTCCCATCCTGTGGGTTGCTTTTTGCTCTGTTGATGGTGTCCTTTAATGCTCAAAAGTTTTCAGTTCTGATGGAATCCAATTTATTTTTTCCTTTGTTGTCTGTGGTTTTGGTATTATGTTGGTTAGGCATGTTTTGATTGCATACAACAAACGCTACTAATTTAAACAGGAATTGTATTAGTGAATGTAAAGAAAAATTCAGAAGTAAACCTAGATCAGATATGGTTAGATCCACCAATTACAATGATGCCATCAGTACTTTCTCTTTTTATATCGTTTCTCCTGATTTTCTTTTTTAAATATTTATTATTTTGGCTACTCCAGGTCTTAGTTATGACCTGTGGGATCGCAACTCAGGCTCCCTGCACTGAGAGTGCAGAGTCTTAACCACTGGACCACCAGGGAAGTTCCTGGTGACCTTCTACTGGATTACTACATTCTCATCCAAGTCCTTTCCAGAAGCACCAGGCTTCCATGGCCCTCATGGCTAATAATCCTGGGAGGGAAACTTTCATGCTGATTCCACCAAAATCCTGGGGTAGACCCTAATTGGTTCACCCAAACCAATCACTAGTAAGGGGTCTGGATGGATGCTCTGACTGACCAGCTCTGGGTCAGGTGCCCACTTTGAATGAACAAGGTTACCATGGAATGGAGGAGGGGGCTCCCCATAGCCAGAGATGCTTGACAGGCAGAGGGGATCCAGGAATCCAATGGGCAGCTGGGCTTAGGAGGCTCTGTTTGAAAAGTCATTCCTCATCTCCGATTTCCCATGGGGGCTTCTGGAAGTAGAGGGAATCCTTCTAGTTGATTCCTAAAGACTTCCTGGAGGAGGCAGCATTTATGGGGCCCTGTGATTAGTGAGAAGGTGAGCCTAAGCAAGCCAGGTCCCAGGCAGGTTGGGCAGAGCAGTGGAGAGGCTGGACTTGCCTGCCACCTGAGAGCTTCCCTACCCCAGCCCTGGTGCACAGTAGGAGCTAAGACTATAGACTCTGATCCATGTTTCCCGGGTTCATAGCCCATCATTCCTTCTACCTGTGCCACCTTGGGCAAGTCAACTAGCCTCTCTGTGCCTTAGTTTTCCCACTTGAAGTATAAAATGAAAACAATACCAGTATTGTCTTGCAGGTCATGATGAGGATTAAATGGGGTATTGTGTATCTGGCACATTGGGCTCAGTGCTCGTATCATTATTATTATAAGTTTGATCCTCTTTTCTGACCACATTTGCTGGTACACTGGCTGCTCCAGCTGTGTTCACCATCCTTCCATGTGCCTCATCCAGTCTCTGCCCTTGCTGTTTTCTCTGTCTGAAATGCCCTTGGCCTCTGTGGACACTTGGCGATTTTGTTGCTGCCTCCTCCATCAAGCCTTCCCTGCCCCCAGAACCATCCCTCCCCACCTGGGCTCCCACCAGGCTCTGGAACAGGATGTCTGCCTCGGATTGTGGGTCTTCAGGTCCTTGTATGTTCCTTTTCTACGCTGAGCTCCGGAGGGCGGGATCTGGGTCTCGCATGTCATTGAGGTCACAGCTAGAGGCTGCCACCTGCCCTGTGGAGCCATCCAGGGGCACAGACAGCGCCAGGTGGGACATGAAGGAGAGCATAGCTGGTCTCAGGAAGTGAAAATGGCTTGGCACCCTGTGGTTTATGTGTGAGTGGGTGGGTTGCATGTGAGTGTGGAGAACAGAGGGATCAGCACAGACTAGGCTTGTTCTTAGCCCCAGGCACTGGGAAGCCATACAGTGCTTGGGCGGGGGAGCCCCGAGATTAGGTTTTTGCTGAGCAAGGACCTCTCTAGCTGCAGAAAGGGGATGTTTTGGCTGGGGAGGTGGAAGACCCACAGCATGAAGTGGCTGCTGACTAGGCTGAGGCAGGGACCGCAGGATGAGAGAAGGGGACAGCCTGACAGGTATAAGATGGAGAACAAGCAGGGCTTGGTGATTAATTTGAAGTGGGGCCTCAGGTTTCCCATCATGGAAATGCCTGCTGCCCCCCATACCAGCCTCTCCTCGTGAGACTGGAGGGTAGCTTCACATGGCACTGATCACTGTAACCAGTTAGTAACCATCTCTCTGGTGCAGTCCCATATACCCCCCATAGTCCATTCACTCCCCTGGGTAGGGTCAAGGTCAAGCACAAGGCCAGACATGGAGGGGGCTTGGTCAGGTCTACAGGCTCTAGGGACCAGAGCCAGGCCTCCTCACCAAGCCCCCTGGGAGACCCAGGTGTGCTGATGGGATCATTTGTCCCCTTAGGCGGTGTGTGGGGGTGCCGGGCTCCTCTGCCAGCCCAGACCCTCACTCCTGGGAGCACATGGTTTCTTCCTGTTTTGACCTCCTCAGCCATGCCTCCCAGAGGCTGGTATGGAAGGGAAGTGTGCTCTGAGAACAGCACTGGGAACATAGCCAGATGCTGTTGTAGGAGGAATTCCACCCCTCCCCAGCTGAGTGTCCTCAGAAATCATGAATCCAACCTCTCGCAGCAGGGCTGAGACTGGTGGTGATTCAGTCGCTCAGTCCTGTCCAACTCTCGCAACCCCATGGACTGTAGCCCATCAGGCTCCTCTATCCATGAGATTTTCCAGGCAAGAATACTGGAGTGGGTTGCCATTTCCTTCTCCAGGGCATCTTCCCAAGCCAGGGATCAAACCCCATTCTCCTGCACTGCAGGTGGATTCTTTACCAACTGAGCTTCCAGGGAAGCCCTAGGGCTGAGACTAGGGCCCAGTGTTCTGCCTCCCACACTTGACACTCATTCCGAGGCCCAGAGAGCTGTGTTTATCCCAGAAGCTGAATGCCTCTCTTCTCTGGGCCTCAGTTTCCTTAGCTGCCAAAAGGGTGTGAAGGAGGAAAGGAGAGAACTCAGGAAATTCTAAGATACCTCTCCCAACTCAGAAATGGGAGGGCCTACGCGGGCTGGGCAGTTGGAACAAGTCATCCTTCTGGGCCCCTCTGAGTCCTCGTCTACCAAAGCCACACCCTTGCTTCCCCTGGAAAGACACTGGGGTGGCAGACTTGGGAACAGGTTCAAGGGCAGAAGACCTCCATAGACTCTACAAGGCTATAGACTAGGGAAGCCCTAGGGCTGAGACTAGAGCCCAGCGCTCTGGGCCTTGGGTTCCCATCTGTGATCTGAGGACTGGAATGGGTTATCTCTGAGAACTTAAGCCCTCCAGTCTGTCTTCCCAGCACGATGGCTGTCAAAGCTTGTCCAGGGGGTGCATAAGAGGGGCGAGAGCCTGCGGTGAGCCAGGCATTTCAAGGCCCCTGACTGGCCCTACCACCAGCTGGCCCTGCTGCCTCTCTTTTCCAGGGCCAGGACCCCTCTTCAGGCCCTGTTGTCTCACATTCAATCCATCCTCCATCCAGCAGCATAAAGAACCTCCTAAATCTCAAATCTGATCACACCTCTGTTCTTCTTTACAAACCATCTAGGGTTCCTTGGTTGGAGCCCATAAAGCAGAGGCCAAATGTGTGGTCTGGCAATTGTGTGTTTTTGGTCCCTGTTGGGACCTGGCTCTGATGACCTCTCAGCCTCACCTCCTACAAACACAAACACTTGTGGATACCTGTGCCTTCCTATCTCCAGCAGGTCTCTCTGTGGGGAATACCCTCCCTTTCCTTGTCCGTAGTCCACTAAAGAATCACCTCCTCCAGGAAGCCTTCCTTGGTAATCCATGCAGGGATGGGGCCTCCTCTGTCTTCCCAGAGACCCCATCTGTCTTTCTATCAACTGAGGCTTTTCAAGGACAAAGACCAAAGCCCAGTGAAATTCCTGCATATCTTAAGGCTCCTTGCAAATGCATGGCAAATGAAAGAGTGAATAAGTGAGTGAGTGGGTAGATAAGTAAAGATTGCGAGTAAGACCATTTCTAAGCTGGCCTGTGATGAAATTATGAGTAAGAAGCCCCACTGAGTAGATACCTGCTTGCACCAGATTCTGGGCTAAGTGTTCTACATCCATGACTACATTTGAGCCCCAACAATGCTGTGAGATGGGCATTGTCATCTCTATTTTATCATTAAGGACACTGAAGCTCAGAGGGGTAAAGTCACTGTTAATAAGTTGCAGAGCCAGGATGGAAACCAGGTCTGCCAGGTACCAAGATCTGCAGAGGGAGCTGTGATGGCTGGCAGAGGGTTGGAGATGCCAGGAGTGGACATCTGACTCTAACTGACCCGGACCCCACCCAGGGGTCAGGGTAGGTTTGGCAAAGTATGTGGGAGTGATAGGGAGAATTAGAATGACTGGGCTTGAATAGTTCTGGGTTTTCCAGGGAGCTCTGAGGAGAGACCCATTTGGGGGTGGCTCCTCGTATTCTGTATGATCAGGGGTGATACTGGAGGAGAGCTGAGTGAGCTTTGTGCCCCACCCTTACCTGCTCTGTGATCAACAGCCCATCCTAGTCTGTGATGGAGACAACTGATGTTTTCTCCGGCAAATATCATGAGCTATGTAAAGGTGTCAGTCCTCTCACCTACCTCCTCCAGAATTCCCCAGTTCCCACCTAAACAGATGTTCTGGTGGTGCCATGCCTATCCAGAGCCCCACCCCAAATTCCCAGAAGAGTCCAGGCTTTCTCCTGGAAGCCACAGATGAGGCTCCCCTCCCCCCAGACCTGCACCAGCCTCAGCAGGAGTGACATCAAACAGAAGTCACCTCACAGTGGCCTGTTTTTTCTGAAAGCCTGTTGCATCAAGGTCACTTCTGAGATTGAGATTTCCTTGTGATGGAGCTCAGATAGTCACTGGTTCCCAGGCCCCATCTCACCTCGAAAGACAGAGTGCCTACTGCTCTCCCCTGAGCTGGGCCTGAAGACTCCCTGGGGCTCAACTGTATGGGTGTGAGAAATGGGGACAGAGAAGATGGAAATAGAAGCAGAGCAGCAAGGACTCTTCCAGAAGCTTGATTGTGAAGGAGGAAGAAGCTCAGCTGGAGAGACACAGGTCAAGGAAGAGGTGTTGCTAAGAGGAGAGCTGAGGATAGAGAGTGTTGTGGACTGAGGGAAGGAGCCGGCAGGGGTGCGGAAATGCGGGGGGGGGGCGGGGGGCAGCCTGGTATTTATTTCTGTAGCCCAGGGAGTTGAAGGAGGCACCTCCTTTCAAGGCGTTCCTTTGCTCTGAAGGATGAGTCGCGGGCTGTTGGGATTGAGAGGAGGCCCAACAAGAAAGATGGGGTGAAGTCTTGGATGAGAAGGGGGAGAGGCCACTCTGGGACAGGCAGAAGTTTGGAAGCCTAGCCAAGCTGTGTGGCTATCAGTCTCTGGCCCTCAGGGCCCTGTGCTGAGTCACGTCCTTCATCCACATTTGGCTTGGCAGTGCGGGGCTGAGCAGGCTGCTGGTGCCAGGGATGAGGGATACAAATGGAGGAGCTGTGATCTCAGGAGTCTGGTGTCCTAGGGTGAAGGTCCAGGCTGGCAGGGGAAGGGAGAAGGGCCAAAATTATGCTGGCCCAGTGCTGGAGGCCTCCGACTCAGAGGCCCTGGTGCAAAGGGAGTGATGGTGTGCAGGCTGGAGGCCCTTGGGGGAGAGCAGGGCCAGTGTAGGGGGTGGATGAGATGGAGACCTCGGACAGGCCAGGAGGAATAAGCAGGCAGCTCAGGCCCACCCAGCCGTGTCCTGTTCACCCTTCTCAGCTGGGACTGCTCACAGCCTGCATCTCAACACACACCGCCAGTTAGGGGCAGCTCCACGGGTCTTTATCGGCCCCTGATCCTCAACACACACACTGCAAGTACCAACTGCAGCTTGCGAGATAAACACAGCCTTGAGCCAAGTTCCCTATGAGCAATTAGATTTCTGTTCCGTTCTCAAACTAGCCCTAGAAATTCATCCATCCATTTAACCATTCAACAAATATTTATTGAGTACCTACTATGTGTCAGGCACTTGGGGATGCAATGGTGAATAAAACATGAAAATCCCTGCCCTGGTGAAGTTTATGTTCTGGTGGGAGGACATAGACAATAAGCGAACACATAAAATAATACATTTAAAGATAGTATGTGCTCCCCTGTCCAATAAACCATTGATGTCTCATAAAAAAAAAAAAGATGATACACACTAAGGAGAAAAATACAGCAGAAGAGAAGATGAGTGTGTGCTGGTGGGAGGTTTAGTTTTCACTGGAGTGGAGGAGCAGAGCTTCACTGGGAAAATGTCATTTGAGTGATGACCTGAAGGAGGTGAGGTCTGTCCTGTGTTTTTCATACACACTCCACACACAAAAATGTACTCCACTGCAAGACCCCCCGTGCCACCCAGTGACCCTCCACTCAACACCCTGAGCCTGGCAGGTGCCTGACTTTGCTCTCTTCCTCCCAAGCTACCTCTCAGATGCCCACAATGCACTGTTCCTCCCATACTGGGTTGGCCACAGATGGGACTCCAGTCCCACATATGAAGGTGAGGGAAGAGGCCATGCCCCCCTCATAGTCCCCAGGCAGAGAGTGAAACAGGATGGAAGCAAAGGGCTTTGTCCCAGGTTTGGAAATGGTTATGGCCTCCTGACCTCCTGCCTGGTTACTGGGCTCCACTACTAGGTTTCCTGGACATGAACCCTGGATTTGCTGGTGGGAATGAAGACCACCTGATGAATAGTCTTGGGACAGTCTCTGCAGGGTGTCCTGAGGTATTGGAGGCAGCCAGGTCCAGAGGCCCAGAGGCAGGTTAGACTGGGGAACGGAAGCAGTGATGGTGGGCAGTGCTCAGGCTTGGTATGACAAAGCCTACATCTCAGTGAGTTCCCTCAAAGTGAAATGCAATGACCTGGGAGAAAAGGGGGCTTCCTGGTAGCTCAGCTGGTAAAGAGTGAGCTTCCTGTTATGGGGAGTATGTGAGCAGGGGCCAGACAAGCCTGTCAAAGAGGCTTCAGGGAGCCTCCTTCTCTGAGGCATGGGGGAGAACTCTATGATAGATGTTCTTAAGGCCTCTCTAGCCTCGTAATCCAGAACTCAGAGACTTATCATTGACCCCAGGGCTCTGGGGCCCAGGTGGGTCTCTGTGGGCTCAGGTGCTGGAGATGGTCAGAGCAGGGCCAGGGCAGAGGGCTGCCTTTTGTGGGTAGTGAGGGGTTCCTCTGCAGTTTTCTTTGCACCCAAACCTTGCCTGTGAGAGTTGGAGATATAGCTACCTACCTTTGGGGCCTCAGTGCCTGTCTGTGAAATGCGCAGGACCATAACCTGCAGTAAGCATTCAGGCAGTGTGGGTGTTCTGCCCTTCCTGAGGGTCAGCGGCTGGGGGAACGCAGGTAGGCTCAGAGGTGCTGCCCCTGTGGCCATGACCTTCATTCCCCCTGACAAATCTTCTATGTCATCAGCCAAGACAAAGATTTGATTTTATTGTTTTATTTACTTTGCCAGGCAGCACCAAGGACAGAGCCCTGAGGCTCATCTTTACAGACTGGTCCACTCATCCAACATTTGCCAGTGCCTCTTGGGAGCTGGAGCCTGTGTTAGTCTCTGGGGCCACAAAGGGAAAGCAGACCTTGTCCCCAGTTCCTAACAAAGTTAGAGAAATGAGGGTGTCTGGCTAACATTGTCCCTTGGGTTGTTCTTCTTTTCTGCCCTGACTCCTGGTCCCCATTCCTTTGTCCTATCTCAGGCCACTGAGTTCTCAAGAGATGGGATGGAGTTGTGGATTTACTGTATACTTTAAGAAAGTTCCTGATCTCTCTGGCTTCAGTTTTCCTGTAAGGAAAATGTCACCTCTCTTCCTGAGCATAGACTTTATCATTATTCAGATCTGTGTACTACCCCTGGCTCACCTCTGACTCACCATGTCACCTTGGACAAGTCACCAGCCTTCTCAAAGCCCATTTCCTTGTCTTGTAAAATATGGATAAACAGCTCACCACACAGGGCTATCGTAAGGGTGAAGAAGATCCTGCCACAAAAGCACTTAGCTGTGTGGCAGGCACCTTCTGGGTAGCCAAGAAACTATAGCAACAAAGTTGTTTGGGAAAATGAGGCTTGTGGAGGTGAAGTGACCTGCCCAGGATCATACAGCAAGTGAGTGATGAATCTGAGATGAGACCCTGGATTTCTACCTTTCTAGTTTCCTTCTCAAGAGATACTGAGATGACTGGTCACTCCAGAAGCTGATTGGAAGAGTGGCTTTCCTCATGGAAAATGAATGGGGGCTTGAGGAGCTCCCTGGCTGCCCCCATGGAATCCAGGCTTGACCTGACATTTCCTCGGTTGCTACCTGCTCCTCTGCTGGTATCCTTCAGGCTCGTGACCAGTTCCAGCCTCCACTGCAGGGATATTAGGATTCCAAGGCCAAAGCTATAAAGATGGACTATTGGGGGTAGCTCATGGGGAGGGGAGGCAGTGGGGTGCAGGACTGTAGGCAGGACTCCTGATTTTAAGTGACAATCCTAGGTTAAACAGACTGCAGCATAAAGGGAATGTATTAGCTCATGCCTTCAAAAAGTCAAGTGCAAGGTAAAGTTTCAGGCATAGCTGGAATCAGGTGCTCGATGGTGTTCTCAGGAAGACCTCTGTGTGTTCCCACTTCTCAGCTCTGCCATCCCTTGGCGTTATTTTGGACCATCTCCTCCCTGGTGGTAGTATCTTCAGTTTGTAGGATAGTGTCAGGTACATAGTTAACCTGGCTCCAGCAGCTCCAGGCTCACTTCCTACTAACTTTGCAAACCCATTGGGAGACCTCACTCCTTTCCAGTGTTTCAGCAAATGTTTCAGAATTGGAGGCACCCATTGAAGGTTGCCTATCTACCCCTGAGCTAGTAATAGGGCCTGAGGAGCCCACTCTTGTCTCATTGGCCGATCTAGGTCACAGGCCTTTCACTCCCAGATCCTCAAGGCTCCAGGGAAAGAAGGAGGGGAGGCAGTCATCATGAGAGGGGTCTGGGAATTAGGTGGGAGAAACTACAGAGGAACAGAACCATGATGGCCACAAGACAAGCCAGACAGCTGGACCCCGGCCGTTTCTTTCCCAGTGGACTAGAGCCTGGTTATCTGGGTGGATAGGTGGGTTTTGAAGGTACTAGTGGAGGCTGCCAGCCATCTGCACCCCTTGAAGCTAAACAGCAGGGTCCTTCTTAAAGGGAGATCCAAGTGGCGTATCTTCATGGGGAGATTTAAAAGTGAGACAGCCTTGGGGGTTCAGGAAAGAATGTAAGACACTCTTTTACACTGGCACTAGGGAAGAGGGCTTACTGAAAGGTCCTGGAATCTCCCAGAACCCTGGGCAGGAGGTGCTGCAGCCCCCATGGGCATGGACTTGGAAAGTCGGCCGTTATGGACTTTCCTTCTGGCAGGGGCTGCCTGTCGCAGCTGGCTCTCTGGGCTGTGCTCTGTCTCATAGTTCCTCACCCCAAGACTGCCTGTGACTTCTCAGCCCTATGCCCACCAGGTCACCATGATCTCAGAACTCCTCATACACACACGTGCCTAAGAGAGAACCTCTTGCTAACTTTGCCAGGCCTCAGCTTCCTCATCTGCAAAGTGGGGTTGGTAACTGTGAAGAGTAAATGAGATAATGGCGTGTGAAGTATTGTTGCACAATAAGAACATCTGTCCAGACTGTGGTGGGGATCACATGAGCTCACCAATGGGCAGCTGGGGCTTGTGCATAGTCGAGCTGCAGGAGAGCCAAGTTTCTTCTTTACTCAACCTGTAGAGGCCAGAGAAAGACTAGAAGCAGCAGCTTCAACTCCCAAATTCCCCAAAGCTGCAGCTTCCCCTTCCTTACATTCAAAATTACTATTTCAGTTTCAGCTTTAATTTCTGTTTAGCAGGAGGTGAGAAGGGGAAGTGGGAAAAGAGAAGAGAAATCAAGTTCCCTTCCCTCTGTGTGCCCTCCTCCTGCTAAGTTTTGCCTGCTTTTGAAGACAGCCTGATCCCACAGGTGAGACCAAAACCCCTCCAGAAGGAGCTGGCTGTGCCCCGGCCCACTGTTCTCTGGGTGCTGGACCTCAGGAATCTGGCCATTTATCTGGTGACAGCTCAGGCTCAGAGAGGTACGTGCCTCACTCTGGGTCACGCAGCAAGTTGGTGATGGATCCAGCTTGTCTGGCTCCTCAAGGGAAGGAAGCTGGGTCTTGATCTCTGTCATCCTGTGCCCTTGCTGCTAAGCTCACAGACCAGGGGGAGCAGACAAAGGGGTTTCCAGGCCTTGTTTCCCAGAAGGCAGGCAGGCAGGCCAAGGTTAGGAGGCCTCTTCCCTTGTCCAGCCTGTCTGAGCTGGCTCCTGGCCGTCTGGCAGGTGGTGACTCAGGCTTCCAGATTTTGCCTTTGGCCGGCAGGCCGCCTCATCCCTTCCCGATAAGAGGGCCTTGGGGCAAGGTTTGGGATGGGATGAGGTTACAGAGTCATCAAAAGGGGTATCTTGAGACTCCAGGATCCAAGCAGCCCAAGGAGCTTCAACCCATCAGTCTTTTCTTATGTCTAAACTGGATTGCTTCTGCTACAGGCAGAGACCAACCCCAGGCATTGTTGCTTGAACTGAAAGTAGCAAAAGGCAGAGAGTCCCCTCCGAGGGGTGAGGGACTTCAGCGTTTCCACCAATAGCGTTCATGGAGTGGAGCTGGGCGGTGAATACTTGGTGTCTGGGAGACACTCCCTGGGCCTCTTCTTCAGCTGGACGGGGCTCAGCCCTGGCCCTGGGCCCTGCCGGTGTCCCCATTGGCTCCTGAGAGTCAGCTTGCCCAGGTGGGGGAATCTGAGAACAAAGCTGGAGCTTGTCCGGGCATGAGTGGGAGGAGGGCTGGGTATGGGTCGGCAGGAACTGAGTTTGGGAACCCAGTCCTGAGATTGCTCAGCGCCAGCCCCAGAGGGCTGGCTCCCACAAAATGGAGACGTGCCCCCAGTCCAAGGCGGCAGGTTGACTATCCTGGGTAGTCTCCTGGCGCCATCTCCTGGCCAGAGGCCCTCAGTGCAGGGAAGACTGAGGGAATTCTCTGGCAGGACCATCTAAGGATGGGCTTTGGCCGAACAATGGAAAAGGTGGCTGTATAGTGAGAAAGACCTTGTTGAAATGCCACCAGTCTGGGACACCTTGGAAAATTCACTAGCCTTCCTGAGTCTTAGTTCATTAATCGGTAAAATGGAGAGAATAATCTCCACCACTGCCTGCCCAGAACAGCAGCGCAGGGTAGGCAGCAAAGAAATGAAAGATGCCTGGTGCCAATGACCCAGATATCCTTGGAGACTGGGGTGCACTAAGGGAGCCCAGAGCTGAGCCTGGAATGCATTCATTCGGTTAACAAGCGTTTATTAAGTACTTATTGTGTACTAGGGCCGCTCACATACAGAGTTTCATTCAATTCTTACAACAGCTTGTGTGGTAGGTACCAATGAACACTCCCATTTTACAGATGAGAAAACTGCAAGAAAGGATAAGTGAGACGATTCAGAAACAATGAGTGAGAGTGTCCCAGGCAGAGGAAGAAGCATGCAATGGGCCTAGGGGCTGGAAAGCCTGGTGGGGAAAGCCCTGGTGGTGGCACCTGGGCTCTGCTTGAGGTTTTATGAAGGGCCACCCCTCCTCATGCTTCCTGACTGGTCTCCACTTCACACAACTTATCCCATGCTCTGGCTGCAGTATTTATTCTTCATTTCTCACCTCCTGCCTGGGATGCCCTCTTCATCCTATGTATCCAGGTCGCCTCCGCCCTTTAAAGCCCAGCAGCAGACATGCCTCCTCCAGAAGCCCTTCCAGGTGGACCCATGACCCCTAAGACCTGAGCTCTCCCTCCTAGGCCCACCCAGAGTGCAGGAACTGAGACCCAAGCCCTACCCTGGGGCTGACACCTTCAGGAAGTCCTTGGAGCTGCTCCCATTCTTGGGACAGACACCCTGGTGAGGGGTGGGGGTGACCACAGGAGGTTGTCCTAGGAATCCAGTGGTGCTGGACTGAAGTCCGGGCATCCTTACCCTCCTCAGCTGCAGCACAGCACAGATCAGACCAGGACATCCACACTCTCAGCTGGCACAAAGCGACCTCCTGGCACAGACTTGAATAAGCTTATGTACAACTGACCAAGTGTTTTGTTTTTAAATATCTATTTATTTATCTGGCTGCACCGGGCTTAGTTGCGGCATGCAGAATCTCCACTGCAGCATGCAGAATCTAGCTATGGCACGGGGCTCTCTAGAGTACACAGGCTCAGTGCTTGCTGTGCACCAGCTTAGTTGCCCCATGGCATGTGGAATCTTAGCTCCCCAATCAGGGGATCGAACCCACATCTCTTGTAGATTGGAAGGTAGATTCTCAACCACTGGACCACCAGTGGTTTATCGACTGACCAAGTGTTTATTGGCAGTTCAAACCTGAATTTTCTCAGTTTGGTCTAAACTTTTGGCCCTGCTAGAGTCACACGGTGAGTAGGCACCAAGATAGAAGAAGAAGCTGGACCTTAAACTCCTGAACAGGGATCTTCCCCTGCACCATTCTGTCCCTGCTCTCCTATTTGCCTCCTCTGCTCCAAATGAAAGCCCGTCTCCTCCAGGTCACCCCCTGAGTACTGTCTCCACCACCAGAGCTGGCCCCCTTGGGACAGCAAGGAACCACAGCTCCTCGTTTGATTGCCCTAATAGCTGGTTCGGTGGTGAGGAGCGGCTGGGGGAGGGCTGGCACAGGCAGGGAGAATGCTCCCAGGTGAGTTCTTGGGGCATCAACTCTACCCCCACAGCTTACACCTCTCACTCCCAGGGAGCTCTGGGCGTGCAGTGTCGAAGGGACTAGTGACTGCTACATGGGGGAACGTGGGAGGATCTGATAGTCACTCAATGTGTGCTTGTGAAGAGAGGGCAAGAGGAAGGGAGAAGGTGACTGAGTGAGTACGTGCCTAGGTGGATTGTCAGGAGTGAGCTATTGAATGAATGAAGAAAGGGGGATAAGGCTGGGATCGATGCCTATACACTATTGATGCTATGTCTAAAACAGGTAACTGATGAGAACATACTGTGTAGCACAGGGAGCTCTACTTAATACATTGTGATTACCTCAATGGATGGAAGTCCAAAAGGGAGGCAATACATGTATACATACAGCTGATTCATTTTGTTGTACAGTAGAAATGAACACAACATTGCAAAGCAATAAAAAAATTAATTTAAAAATCTAAAAATATCAACACCCCCCCCCCAAAAAAAAAGAATGGAGGGATGGGTGGAGGAGTGACCCAAAAGATAGGGCTGAGTATTACAGCTGAAGTGTTAGTCGCTCAGTTGTGTCCAACTCTTTGCGACCCCATGGACTGTAGCCTGCCAGGCTCCTCTGTCCATGAAATTCTCCAGGCAAGAATTCTGGAGTGGGTTACCATACCTTTCTCCAGGGAGAGCTTCCCGACCCAGGGGTTGAATCTGGGTCTCCTGCATTGCAGGCAGACTTTAGCTTCTGGGCATCAGGGAAACCCCTATTACAGCTAAAGAGGACCCAAAAGTTCTGTAATCACCAAACTACTCATTTGATAGATGAGAAGACTGAGAGAGGGCCGAGGAGAAAGGAAGCTGCCAGATCTGTGGCCCTGGCCTTCCACCAGCAGCCTCTGGCCCTCTCCGCCTCTCTCTGCATCTTCATCACCCAGTTTCTTCTGCTGGGGTGAGGAGGGTTCCGGTAAACAGAACTTTTCTCCGCCTCCTTGCTGCTTAGATTCAGTTTCCATCAGTGTGGAGGGCAGCGGGGAGGGGGCAACCCCCTCAGGGGCTATTTCAGTCAGAGACAGACGTGGCAGGAAACAGAGGAAGCTGACCTTTCAGAGGTGTTACAGCCTGGGCCGAGAGCAGAAGAGCGGAGAGCTTCATGTCTGGCCTCCGCCTTGACCCAACACACTTGGGGCCACCAAGCCGTGCGTTTCGGGGACAGGAGGCTGTATGTAAGTGTTGGCGCATCTCGGGGGGCATGGGCCAGGGCAGAGAGGGGGACAGGCAGGCAGGCTGGGTCCAGCACTGACCTTGAGAAGATCCAAGATTTGGGTCAGGGGTGGGCAGAGAGGAAGGGACTCCACTCAACTGGGGGATCAGAAAAAGGAAGAAGTAAGCTTAGATCTGGAGCTTGATGGACACTGGGTTTTGACAAACAGAGATGGGTTAAATGGCACTTTGTGTGGAGGGCACAGCAGACTGGGAGGCTGAAGAGGAAGTCTGGATCTGTGGCTGTGAATGGCTGTGTGGCAGTCTTGGGCTCTTGAGAACAGTGTGGCAGGAAAGGAAGCAGCAGACTGAAGCACTTCATCTGGTTGCTTCAGGTGAGGCTGGAGGGCTCAGCAGGAGCCTGAATGTCAGGACAAGAGCTTGAATTTTTTTCCAAATGGCCAAGGGATCCAGGGAAGGAGAGCACTGTTATAAAGCACCCCCTCACCCCACACATGCAGCAGACAGAACGGCTGGAGCCCAGGAGGAGGCTGGGGTGTGGGCTGGTCCAAGGCACGCCCAAGAGTGAGTGACAGATGTGAGAGCCGCTGCCTGGAGGCAGGAACCACACAAGCCCTCCCTGGGGACCAGCTCTTGTCGGGAAGTAGGAGAACCGCTCACCCCTCCCAGGTCCTCAGATGGCCAAGTAGATCAGGAAGCCAGGGTGACAGTCAGGCCCACCTTTCCCGGATCTCCTTGAGCAGCCCCTGCCTCCTTCCAAGAGGACCGGTCTTGCCAGGGAGTGGGAGGCAGAAAACACCCAGAGCAAGGGTGAGATGAATTGGGAGACTGGGACCGACACTACTATGTATAAAATCGATAACTAATGAGAACCTCCTGTATGACACAGGGAACTCTACTCAGTGCTCTGTGGTGACCTAGACGGGAAGGAAATCCGAGAAAGGAGTAGACATATGTATACCTATGACTGATTCACTTTGCTGTACAGCAAGAAACTAACCCACCATTGTAAAAATTAATTAAATGAGAGGCTGGGGGAAACGCCTGGAAACTCCAGTTACCTGAGTCAGAAGGCTGTCTCTCTGGGTGGTGTCTGAGGGCAACAGACCTCCCCAAAGAGAGTTCAGGGGCACAGCACAGTTCCTTCTGCCCAGTTCCTCCTCCTCACCACAGCCTTCTGTCCTAGCAGGCTGCTGTCCTCTCGGACTCTGCCTGCTCCTGCTTCCTCCCCACCTGGGGTCACCCCAGGGGACCTCTCACCCCTCCCCACCCATGCAAATCTTCTTCAACCACCAGGGACTTGCTCCATCCTTCATCCTTCTCTGAAAATGTCTTCTGTCCTATGTCTCACACTGGTCTCTCCCTTCAGATTGATACATGTATATGAATATGTATATGTGTATGCATGTATCTGTTTATGTAACCACCTATCTACATCTATACACTGTGCCCCATGCAGTGAGCAAGTAGTGAGTACCCATTAAATGTCTGGCATGTGAAACCATGAATACTGGAGTGGATAGCCTTTCCCTTCTCCAGGGGGTCTTCCCAACCCAGAGATCAAACTCAGGTCTCCCGCATTGCAGGCGGATTCTTTACCAGCTGAGCCACAAAGGAAGCCCCATGTGAAAACAGGAGAATGAAAGAATGGCCAAAACAAATGAATAAAAAGATGAATGAATGAACTTTCTCTTGCCTGAACTAATCTTGACTTCTTGGCAATAGGGGGGGACCACTGTACTTCCTCCTCTGGCCTCCACCTTGTGCTTAACTGGTTAGCTGGGTGCCCCACACTCCCAGCACATGGACTGTAGCCCCAGGAAGAATGTTTGATAATTAAAGGTGATGTGGGATACAGACTAGAGAATCCAAGCATCATCATTTTCAGTTACCCAGAATCTGGGGAACTTTGATTTCATTGAGATCAAATTTTAAGTTGGGAGAAATTAGTTTGGGGAGTTATGTTTTATTCTAATATAACTTTTAGAAATCTTATAACTTTATTAGGTGTATTCACATTAAGAGTAGCTCGCACTTGCTCGTGCCAGGCGCTGATCCTCACAACAAACCTATGAGGTGGGTACTGTTTTATCCCTTTTTATAGATAGGGAAGCCAAGCACAGGGGTTCATTAATGGGCCTAAGGCCACACCGCTCACGTGTGGCAGAGCTGGTATTTGAACCTGGACATCTGGACCAGGGCCCATATGCTTGGCTGCAACCCTCTATTGCTCTCTGAGTGTATTGGCAAGACTTCATGTTTTTTCTGGGCCTCAGTTTCTCTCATCTGTAAAATAGAAAGAGGATGATTTGAGTCACTATCCCAAAGATTTTTCCTTATAGGACCATTGGATTAAAGTTGTGAATTCTCTCTGGACGTCAGTAAATATGGAAATGTCATTGGGGAGGTGAGTATCAGCAAGTCAGACTGATCCCAACAGGGGACCTCTTAAAACATTTGTGCAGCTGGCTCCTCCAAAGCTCAGCCTGAAAGGACATGTGGAAGGACAAGGTGTAAGATACAAAAGCATGGCATGGCATTTATTAAGCATACTGTGTACCAGGTCTATAACAGTTTTACTGACAAGGTCACAGGCCCAGCAAAGGCAAGCAACATTCCCTAGGTAGAACAGCATAGAAGCAGAGGAGCCAGGATTTGAACCAGGCCTGCCTAGCTCTGAAGCTAGATTTATAACCTTTCCACTCCATGTCCATGGGTCACACTGAGTTGCCTCCTCTTAGACAGGCAGTTTGGTTCTGGCTCTGACTCTCCTAACTCTCTGAGCTTCAGCAGTCAGTGCCCCTACCTCTGTCTGGATTTTCCTCTCTGTAAAGTAGCTGCAGACTTGGTAAGTCCCTCAGCCGTCTGCCTTTGTGGGGAAGCTCTTTTCTCTGTGGCCACCAGAGGGCACTGTGGCCTCGGTGGCTTTGCCAGACCCGCCTTTGTAGCCTTAAGTCCAGTGGAAGGACATAGGGAACTCTTAAATCACCTCCTTCTTTGCAACTGGGGGCTTCCCTGGTGGCTCAGAGATTAAAATGTCTGCCTGCAATGCAGGAGGCCTCTGTTCGATCCCTGGGTGGGGAAGATCCCCTGGAGAAGGAAATGGCAACCCATTCCAGTACTCTAACCTGGGAAATCCCATGGATGGAGGGGCCTGGTAGGCTACAGTCCATGGGGTGGCAAAGAGTCGGACACGACTGAGCAACTTCACTCACTTTGCAGCTGAACACGCATACATGCAGATCACCACCTTCCCCCCATTTTACAGATAAGTAGACTGCAACCAAAAGAAGGACCATGGATTTGGAAGATGAAGTCCTGGCTGAGAAGGTGAGCACTGCCCTTAGCCCAGAAGTGTGACATTCTGCTAATATTGATTAATTAACTACAGGGTCTTCCCTGCCCTGAGTCCCAATTTGGGCTCTCAGACACAGACCTGGCACTTCTCCTTAAGAGCTTTTCAGTCTGTGGGAAAGAGATAGACAGGAAGGCCCACCATGACTACCATCCCCAAACTCCAGGGACCCCAGGGAAGCCCTGCCTAGCATGACTTAGCATCTCTGACTATATGACATCCTGAGAGATGGGTGCATCATTCCCCCATTTTCAGATGGGAAAACTGAGACTCAGGTAAGTTATTAATAGACTATGTCACCCAACCAAAGTCACATAGCTAGTAAGTAGCAGAAAGTGAAAAATGAAAGTGTTAAGTCACTCAGTCGTGTCTGACACTTTGCAACCCCATGGACTATAGCCTGCCAGGCCCCTCTGTCCATGGGATTCTTCAGGCAAGAATGGAGTGGGTAGCCATCCCCTTCTCCTGGGGGTCTTCCCCACCCAAAGATAGAACCCGTGTCTCCTGAACTGCAAGCGGATTCTTCACTGTCTGAACCACCAGGGTAGCCCAGTTGGGATTCAAACCAAAGTCTTTCACTCTCCTCTTACAGAGGAGCCATTTGACTAGCATTTTGAAGGATGAATAGAAATTCATCAGGAAGGTGGGTGGGAAATGAATATTATAGAAAGAAAATGAAATGGATTTCTCTCAAGTTTGAGCTTTATTGTATGCCGGATTTCATGAAAGTAAGAGCTGTGAGGGGCTTTGGTGGGGTGGTGAGTATCAGAGATGGTCCAGGCGGGAAAATCAAGGCCCAGAGAGGGACAGGGGCCTACTGGGTGGTCCACAAGTGTGGTCACTGACAGATCATGTGTTGCTTCCCCAGCCTCTCTGGATGTAGGAAGCCCATTTGAACAGGCATGGCATGGGACAATGGCACAGGCCAGGCCCCGGACGCACTGCCCACCAACTGCGTCTACCGAGAGAACTTCAAGCAACTGCTGCTGCCCCCTGTGTACTCGGTGGTGCTGGCGGTTGGCCTGCCCCTGAACGCCTGTGTCATCACCCAGATCTGCATGTCTCGCCGGGCCCTGACCCGCACGGCCGTGTACACCCTGAACCTGGCCCTGGCTGACCTGCTGTATGCTTGCTCCCTGCCCCTGCTCATCTACAACTACGCCCAAGGTGACCACTGGCCCTTCGGAGACCTCACCTGCCGCCTGGTCCGCTTCCTCTTCTATGCCAACCTCCATGGCAGCATCCTCTTTCTCACCTGCATCAGCTTCCAGCGTTACCTAGGCATCTGCCACCCTCTGGCCCCCTGGCACAAGCGTGGGGGCCGCCGGGCTGCCTGGCTAGTGTGTGGGGCTGTATGGCTGGCTGTGACGACCCAGTGCCTGCCTACTGCCCTCTTTGCCTCCACAGGGATCCAGCGGAACCGCACGGTGTGCTATGACCTGAGCCCGCCCGCCCTGGCCACCCGCTACATGCCCTATGGCATGACCCTCACGGTCATCGGCTTCCTGCTGCCCTTTGTCGCCCTTCTGGCCTGCTACTGCTGCCTGGCCCGTCGTCTGTGCCGCCAGGATGGCCCAGCAGGGCCGGTGGCCCAGGAGCGGCGTAGCAAGGCAGCCCGCATGGCTGTGGTGGTGGCAGCTGCCTTCGCCATCAGCTTCCTGCCTTTCCACGTCACCAAGACAGCCTATCTGGCGGCGCGTTCTACACCTGGTGTCTCCTGCCCTGTGCTGGAGGCCTTCGCAGCAGCCTACAAGGGCACACGGCCTTTTGCCAGTGCTAACAGCGTGCTGGATCCCATCCTCTTCTACTTCACCCAGAAGAAGTTCCGCCAGCGGCCACATGAGCTGCTACAGAAACTCACGGCCAAGTGGCAGCGACCGGGTCGCTGAGTCCACCAGGGCAGGACACCTGGGGGCAGGGCAACCATTGTGTTTGCCACACTGTGACTGGGGCACCAGAAGCTCCACCTGCTCCAGAGCATGCAGAGAATTAGAGCTTAGCTCAGCTGGGCATAGACTGAGGCCCTCACAGACCCCAAAACTTCAACACCTATTTATTAAACCCTTTTTCTGGACCAGGCTCCATGGGTACAGAGAGAGACAAGCCTGGGCCTGGTTCTCCAGAAGGTCCCAAGAAGTCATGGAGAATTCAGAAGTCATGTCAAGCTTCTCACAAAAATACAGTATAACGTGCTATGATTGAGGAGTATGCTGCATACTATGGAGTCATAGGGAGTAAAAGAAGATGAGAGGCAGAAGTGAGAGGTTCTGGGAAGGGCCATTTGACCTGGGTTTTGAAGGATGAATATGAGCTCTCTAGGGTATGTGCTATGTTCTATTCACTCTGTATATCTTTACTGACACCTTGTGGTTGGGCCTGATTTGGTTCTGGGGCCCCAGAAGAACCATCTCAAGCCCAGCCCCATACAAGCTCTCAGTTACTGGAGGTACAGATACTGACACAGTCATATCAAGACTGTAACAGAGGGAGGTATGGCTGGGGGGGCAAGGGTGCCCAGAGGATGCCCATGACCCAGTCTAGGAGTCTCTCGAAGGGGGCTGGGGGTGGGGGTATTTGAACCAGATGTTGAAGGCTGAGTGGGAGCTCTGCAAATGGAAGTGGGGAGTGAGTTAGTGCAGCCTGGGCCATCCCTGTGCTAGGCTCTGCCCTGCGCAGATAGGTAGAGAGCTGGAGTGGAGCACATGTGGCCTCTTGTGTGTGACGGCTGAGAAAATAAGGGCCCTCTTATGGCCACCCTCCAGACAATGGCAAGAGTGGGGCAGGTGCTCCAGGCTGTCGGGGCTCAGCAGAGGAATCTAGGAACACATTTTAGAAGGGGTGGAGCTTGAACTGGGAGGAATCTAAAAGGCAGAGTGGAGGAGGCTGCATCTGGTAGAAGGCACTGTGTCTACAAAACCCAGAGGCAGAGATGTGCCAAGGCCGACAATAAAGCACCAGTGAGTTTCAGATAAGCCTAGGGTTGGGTGTGTGGAGAGGGGTGGCAAGAAATGGAGCTGGGTGGGACTAAGGCATTAAATGCCAGGAAGAGCCCAGCTCCCACTTGTCCTCCACTCGCCCCTCCAAATGTGCCTCCTTCAGGCTCAGGGTATCCTCAGTGCCTGGGGACACCTCCACCAGGGCCCCCAAGTGAGGGAAAAGAAGGGAAAACAGCCCTTCAACACTGCTTCATTCTTTTTATTTTTTCTGAGTTTTTTATTTTATTCATTTATTTTAATTGGAGGCTAATTACTTTACAGTATTGTGGTGTTTTTGCCATACATTCACATGAATCAGCCATGGGTGTACACGTGTTCCCCATCCTGACCCTCCCCCCAACCTCCCTCTCAATCCCATCCCTCAGGGTCATCCCAGTGCACCAGCCCCGAGCACCCTGTCTCATGCATCAAACCTAGACTGGCGATCTATTTCACATATGATAATATACATGTTTCAATGCTATTCTCCCAAATCATCCCACCTTCGCCTTCTCCCAGAGTCCAGAAGTCTGTTCTTTACATCTGTGTCTCTTTTGCTGCCTTTCATATAGGGTCATCATTACCATCTTTCTAAATTCCATATATATGCATTAATATACTGTATTGGTGTTTTTCTTTCTGACTTACTTCACACTGTATGATAGGCTCCAGTTTCATCCACCTCATTAGAAGTGATTCAAATGCATTCTTTTTAATAGCTGAGTAATATTCCATTGTGTGTATGCACCACAGCTTTCTTATCCATTCATCTGCCACTGGACATCTAGGTTGCTTCCATGTCCTAGCTATTGTAAACAGTGCTACGATGAACATTGGGGTACACGTGTCTCTTTCAATTCTGGTTTCCTCAGTGTGTAAGCCCCAGTAGTGGGATTGCTGGGTCGTATGGCAGTTCTATTTCCAGATTTTAAGGAGTCTCCACACTGTTCTCCATAGTAGCTGTACTAGTTTGCATTCCCACCAACAGTGTAAGAGGGTTCCTTTTTCTCCACACCCTCTCCAGCACTTATTGTTTGTAGACATTTTGATACAACACTGCTTCATCCTTAAAGGAGAAGTCAGTAGCTTGAGGAGATGCAGGGCTACCCCCAGGGCCACTAGGAGGCTGCTACATGGAAATACTGTGGCCTGGAGCCTGCAGATCAGCCTCTGGACAGACTGCTTCTTCTAGGTTCTATCCCTGCTCCCTCATCTCCATCATTCTGGTCTGTGTGTATCTGGAAGCCTGCCTGGAAGCAACCTCATATGGAAGCATCTCAAATACAGAGCCAAGCTTATAAAACCTTAGAACGGCATCTGTCTTGCTGTATATCACTCACTGTTCACTTAACCCAGGGTAGGCAAGGCGGGAGTGGGGAAGCTAGAAGAAAACTCAAGGAGCCACAGGATATGTAGGCATTCTTTATTCACAGCAGCAAGGGAGACCCGCTTTACTCTCTAAGGGCTGATACAGCAGCAACGACGACTGCAATTCAACTCCACGTGACTCACCTCAACTTGACTGGACTCTACTCAACTTGCCCCCTGCAAGAGCTTTTCAGGTGGTGCCTATATAGGTTTACAGAACAAAAGTGGCCTGTGGTCAAGTGGGTCATCACGACATGCATGCCCAATGTTATAAGTGATCTCAGCTGTTACATAATCATGTATTTAATCATGGGGCGAGAGAGCCTGACCACCACCATCTTGGCTAATTTGCTCTTTCCCTACAGCATCTTCACTGAAGGTCCCCGAGAAGGCAACAAAGGAGAATTATGCCACACAAAGCCCTTCCAAGTCCTCGTCACTTGTTTTCCCCCTGCTCGCGTCTCTTTCAGGCACTCTTCTGCCGGCTCCTCATCCTCTCTGCTCCTTGTCCTCATCCCCACACACACCCACACTCCACCCCCAGTACTCCTCTGGTCCTTATTCCTTTCTCCCAGATCTTAGTTTTCCTCCCATAGAACAGCCTGACTGGCCTGTAGCTGCTGGTACATCACATAGACCCGGTCCTGACAGAACTGGTCATGGCAAAGGGGGTGGGTGTTCTGCCTTAGAAGGTAGAATGGGGAGAGAGAAGGGCAGAGGGTCAAAGCAGGGAGGGGAAGGACAGAATAACTTCTTCAGTACCTTTCCTTTCACCCTGCCTAATCTCCAAGGCTGTTCAGCCACAGAGACATTTAGAGAAGGGCTCTGCAGGAGTGAAACTCCACAGTACTGTCAGAGGTGTGCTTACAGCTGGTGGAGGAAGTAGCCCAACCCCATCTTGGGAATCCATTCAAAGTGGTCTTGCTGGAGAGGCTGACAGTTTGGACAGAAGGTAGTTTGATTCTTTGGGTCATGGTGAGATGGATGTGTGGGGACACCAGAAGACAGAGACTGGTTCTTAGTCCCTATATAATGTAGGGCTGTGCCAAGCAGTCCAAGTGTTATCCATCTTGCCTCTGAGACCAGGCTCTTCAGCAGCCTATCACAATTGGGTAGGAGATGGAAGAGCAGAAGGCAGATGGCCTCCACCGGCAGCCAATGCAGTGAGTCCCAGAGGATTGTCCCAGCAACCCACAAGAACTGTGACCCCCCCTGGTTACTTTTCCAAGAGTGAAAATTGTGGGCCACAGGTAAATTCCATTCCTAGTTTTCCTTGTAAGGCAGAATAGCATAAAGGGTTCAGACCCCAGGGCTAGATCACCTGGGTGTGTATCCTGGCTCTATCATTTACCACCTGTATTACTCTGGGCAGGTTATTTAACTTCTTCATACCTTAACTTTCCTAACTGTAAAATGGGAGTAATAATGGCACCTATTTTGTAAAGTTGTTGTGAGGATTAAATTAACTAACATAGGCAAAGCACTTAGAATGACACCTGGAACACAGTAGGCATGCAGTGAATGTTACTATATAGTGGTTTTGCCTTTTGTGCACACAGCTTCCTCTAGGGTCCATCTCTAGGAATAGGCATAGCAGGTTTCTAAACAAGGAGCTTTAAGCGGGAGATTGCAAGGGTTTTTGTTTCTCCTTTACCTAGAAGGCAGTCAGTCTTTAAGGGAAAAAAAAAACAAACAGCACATTTTTTTGAGAACAAGAGCCATAATCCGTGAGCCCTAACTGTTGTTGTAAGAAGGAAAAATCATTAGATGCCAGGACAGGGATTCCAAGCACCATTTGGGGGCTTGAATTCCTCCTTCTCTTCTCCCGCTTTTTTTTCTTTTTCCTCTTCCTTATCCCCCTTCTTCCCCCTCACTTTAACCCAGAGCATTCTCAGGGGTGGGGGGTAGGCGTCAGCATAGGGGCTTACCCTAGGAATGTATGCTTGCTGGAATGGGAACAGAGAAGACACAGACAGGGGTGGAGCGCAGGGAGGGGCGGGAGGGACCATGCTGGTTCAAAGGGGCCCAAGGATTCTTCTGCGGGTTAGGGAGGATTTTCTGGGGTTGAAGCAGTGCATCTGGGTCTTGGATAGTTGTAATTAGACTGAAGGGAAGGGGGTGAGAGTGTTGCTAGCGTAGGGAACAGCACAAAGGCATGGAGGCTTTTGGAGGAGGGATAGGAAGGGCTGTGGTCTGATATGAAGCTGAAGAGAAAAGGGCTGCTGGCCAAGGAAGCACTGGGGAGCCACGACGACAGTAATGCCCACTGGCTGGATTCCAGGTATCATCAATGTGTTGTACACTCAGTTTCTCATTTAATCCTTATAATACCTCCTATCACAGACTGGGGAGCTGGGACCTGAATTTTTGGGAACTGACTTACTCAGGTCACACAGCCTTTCTCTAACCCAGATACTAGATCCTCTCCCTCTTCACCCTCCCTCCCCTCCCCTTTCCTCCCTTCACCTGCTTCCCAAGTGTCCACTTGCCCCACCCAGTCCTAGTAAATGGGGACCCCGAGGAAGCTGTGCCAACTATAATGTCAAATCTTTTGTAGTTAGGCACAGTCTCCTAGGGGGCTTCCCAGGTGGTGCTAGTGGTAAAGAACAATGCAGGAGACCCAAGAGATGTGGGTTCCGTCTCTGGGTTGGGAAGAGCTCCTGGAGGAGGAAATGGCACCCCACTCCAGTACTGTGGTGGGCTGGCTAGAGCCTTTGGACCAGGAATCCCTTTGGTGGGGAGGGAGGGTATTTAAGGATCTAAACTGGGCCTCCACCCAGTGGGAAGCTCACCAATCAGAGAATGGCTTGCCTGCTCACAACATCTAATGAGTGCTGCATGGACACCTCAAGGCCAAGCTGCACGGTGCTGGAACCTGTGACCTGATTCTCTGCTCCTCTCCATCAGCTTCCTCATCTGTGATTTGGAGATAAAAACCTCTTTCCTCTAATCCAGAAGTGACGTGAAGACAAAACAAGACCAGGTGTGAAAGAGCTTAGAAAATTACAAATTTCAGGACTTCCTTGGTGGTCCAGTGGTTAAGAATCCACCTGCCAATGCAGGGGACATGGGTTTAATACCTGGTCCAGGAAGATTTCACATGTCATGGGTCAACAATCCTGTGAGTCACAATTGTTGAGCCCTCGACCGACTACTGAAGCCCATGTGCCCTAGAGCCTGAGCTGCCGCAACAAAAGTAGCCACTGCAATAGAAGCCCACACACCACAGCTAGAGAGGAGCCCCCACTCACTGCAACTAGAGAAAGCCCGCAGGCAGCAACAAGGACCCAGTGCAGCCAAAAATAAGTAAACAGATATATAAAAATGAAGTTTAAAAAAATGAAATCACAAATTCCAGATGGCAGGGGCCATCATTATTATTGGAAAGGAGCAGTGACTTCCAGGAAGATGATCCCCACACCATACCAAAATTTCCTCAAAAGAGTAGAAAGAAAATAGTCTAGAGGAGACAAGAGTCTGATTTCAAATAGAGACAGAGAGAGGCACCCTTGGGGAAAGTTAAACCCACTCCATAGTTTTCAGATGAGGCCCAGGGAAGTGAAAGGATTTATCCAGCGTCACACAGCAAGGAAATGGCAGAGAGGTAATAGGCCAGGCAGAGCTGAGACAAGGTTGAGGTGAGGGACTTACCGGAGACTGGTCTCAACTCAAAGGAGAAGAGCTTTCTCCCTACAGCCATTTCCTGTAATCCAAGGGGAAGCAGCAAGCAGGGCCCCAAGGTTGTCGCTGAGTCCTCCCAGTCTCATGAGGTAGTCAGGCAATCCTGAGTGTCTACCATCCTACACCATGTCCAGCCACGCCTGCTCATCTGGACGCACGGGGTGAGGGGTGTGTGTTTGGGGGTGGAGGGGGTTGATGGCAGCCACAGTCCTCTTGGGCTAAAGGGAACATGAGTATCCTCTCTTTCTGGGAAGGCAGAGCCCAGGCCCAAGGAGGACAATACTGCTGAGGGCTCATCTGGAATTAGCAAAGGCTGTCTGGAGGAGCATGGTGCTTGAAGCTCCTGAAATCTGAATTTGCCATTGCCATTGGCATCCTGAATTTGCCAGGAGCTACCATTTCCTGACTTTGACACTGGTCAAAGGTACTTCGCCTTCATGACCCATAGAGAAGGCACAGTGAGATCCACCTTCAAGGGGAGGAGTAAAGCGGTAGAAGCCACCCACACCTTGCCTATCAGGAGGGTAGATGGCCTCCGGTAGCAGTGTAGGCTTGGCAGTGGTAAATTGAGGACGGTCCATCAAAGCGCCTTGCGTGAGGGAAGTCGAAGAAGGGGCAGTGCACTTTGCGAAGGGAATTAGGTTTGAAACGGCTCCTGACAGGACTTAGATAACGACAAGAAGCAAGTAAAGGGAGTGAAGTCTTAAAGTCTTAACCAGTTCTCGGGGTCTGTTTGTGATGGGTGTTGCTTTACTCGGTCGAGGTTCCACGCGGGTTGAGAGGAGTGGCGGGGGTGGGGCGGGGATTGGGGAAAACCGGCCAGCAGAGGGCGCAAGAACCGCGTACCCCAGAGCGCCGCCGGAGCAGGAGGGGGCGAGGGGGCGCAGGGCGGGCTTCTGGAAACGTGGGGGCGTAGTTACAAAGGGTGGGGCTCCTGGGGTTGCTTGGGGAGGTTTGGGGGGCGGTCAGAACAGGACTGGCTGCAGAGGTGGGGGGGCGGGGCGTCTGGGGGCGCCAGGGGTGGACCCGGTCGCAGTTACAATGGGATTCGCCGCGAAAGACCTGATAGGAGGCGCGGCCTGGGCGGGGTGAAGGGGCGGGACGGGGAGCCGCGAGCGCCCAGGTTGGCCAGAGGCGCGCACTGCTCCCCCTGGTGGCGGGTCTCTCGGCTGGCAGAGCGTTTCTCCGCGTACCTGTGTCAGTGGTGTTGGTGGGTCTGAGGTTGCCATGTTGGGGGTCCCTGAGGCTGGAGGCGTTTCCGCCCGAAAGCAGCGGGTGCGCCACCCTGACTGTAAGCCCGCGGAGCTGACCACACTCGGACGATTCGTGCTGCAGCGAGTGCTGGGGGAGGTAGCGCTGCCCGCCGAGCTCCCAAGGGGCTCTTCGGGAGGGCTGCCTCAGTCAGCCTCTGCTCCAGCGCTCTGTCGGCTCCTCCCCGATTCCCTCCACTCCCCACCCCCCGTAACTCCCGATTCCCAGCCTAGCGCGCTCCCGGAGCCCACCCCCTCTTTTGGGCGCGAGGCCCCGCCCCCACCCCCTTTCCTCAGCCACAAAGTTTATTTGCAACAAAAGGGAGCTAGGAGGGAGCAGCCCAGAGGGAGGGAGCGGGAACTGGAGCTCGAGGGGAGGCAGGCCGGCCGGCTGAGGAGGGGGCGCAGAGCCGAGGAACGGAGCGTCAGGATCCTGCCGGGACCGGGTCGGGCCGAGATGCTGCGGGCCGCACCGGGCGAGGCGGGGGCTGGGCCCAGTCGACGCTGAGGCGGGAGGGGTGGCGCGGGATGGAGCCGAGGCGGCCCGCGCGCCCGGAAACTTGAGCCGCCGCAGCTAAACCTCTGCTCGGGTCTCTGCACCCTTACCCCGCTAATCGCCTCGCACTGCGACTTGCGAGACCCCGGCCTTGGGACCCCGGCCGCTGCGCTCCTTCAGGACGGGGGCGCAGGGGGGGTTGGCCGCGGCTCCCCGAGGCCAGCCCCCCCAGAGTGAGTCCCTCCACCATGGCGGACGGGGCGCCCCGGCCCCAGCTATATCGCAGCGTCTCGTTCAAGCTCCTGGAGCGCTGGAGCGGCGGGCCCGGGCCGAGGGAAGAGGCCACGGACGCCCCGGGACTGCGGCGCCGCTCCTCGTGCCGGCCGGTCGCTGCCGTCCCGGCCCAGCCCTCCCGGCGCGTGTCCAAGCTGGCGTCGGGGCCCCCGGCCGCCCCCGCGCAGCCGCGCCCGCTCCGCAGCCTCTCGCCGTCGGTGCGCCAGCTCTCCCGGCGCTTCGACGCACAGCGCCTGGACGACAACTCCACCGGGGCCCGAGACGGGGGCGTCTCCCCAGCGGCAGCGGAAGAAGCGGCAGAGGGAGCCGCGCGCGGAGCCTGGCCCAGCGTCACGGAGATGCGCAAGCTCTTCGGGGGCCCTGGCTCCAGGCGGCCCAGTGCCGACTCAGAGGCCTCGGGGACGCCCAGCCCTGACGGGGCCGCGTGGGAGCCCGCGACCCGGGAACGCCGGCAGCCCCCGACGCCACCTCCTCGGACGTGCTTCCCTTTGGCGGGCCTGCGTTCGGCGCGGCCGCTGCCCGGCCCGGGGACCGAGGGGAGGAGGCGGCGGCAGCAACAGGAGCGAGCGCAGCGTCCGGCGGATGGTTTACATTCTTGGCATAGCTTCTCCCAACCGCAGGCCTGGGCCCGGGCCTCCTCCTCCTCCTCCTCCATCGCTTCCTCCTATCCTGTCAGCCGCAGCCGGGCTGCCAGCTCCAGCGAGGAGGAAGAGGAGGGACTGCCGCCGCCGCTGCCCGGGGCGCAGAGTCCGGCCTACCACGGCGGCCACTCCTCAGGCAGTGACGAGGACCGAGACCGTGAGGGTGGCCTCTGCCGCGGAGGGAGGACGGAGCCCAGGCCTGGAAGCGCCTCTTTGGATAAGGACTGTAGGCCGGACAGTTATGGGTTAAATCCGAGCAGCATGGACTGGGCAGGGGGATCTGGAAGCCCCAATCCCCCAATTCTTCCAAGAGCTCCTAGCGAGGAAGGACCCCAGGAGTGGGGTACTGGCTCTCCTCCCTGTGTACCAGGTCCCCAGGAAGGACTTCGGCCCTTGTCAGACACTGTGGGGGGAACGTTCCGCGTGGCCAAGGTGAGCTTTCCCGCGTATCTGGCCAGCCCTGCAGGCTCCCGCGGTAGCAGCCGTTATTCCAGCACAGAGACTCTCAAGGATGAGGAGTTGTGGGCTAGCCGGGGTTCTGGGAACTGGGGCGTATATCGCTCCCCCAGCTTTGGAGCCGGGGAAGGGCTCATCAGGCCCCAGGTGCGAACCCGCACCAAGGGACCTGTGGGCACCACGAGGGTATCGAGGGATGGAGGATTGGACCTGGACAAGAGCCGGCAACGGAAGTCCCTGTCGAATCCAGATATTGCCTCGGAGACCCTGACACTACTCAGTTTTCTACGTTCAGACCTTTCAGAGCTGAGGGTCCGAAAGCCTGGTGGGCGAACTGGAGACCTTGGAAGCGGCCTGGTGGATGGCAGAGATTCACCGTCAGCAGATAGCCCAGTGGGGCAACTTGGGCCCATGCCCACCCCAGCCCCAGCATCATCTGGCACCCGCCCCACACTGAAGGACTTGACAGCCACCCTCCGAAGGGCAAAGTCATTTACCTGCTCTGAGAAGCCCATGGCCCGCCGCCTATCCCGCACCAGTGTCCTGAAGCCCAGCTCCTCTGAACTCCTGCTGGCAGGCCCAGGTGCTGAGGAGGACCCACTGCCCCTTGTCGTCCAGGATCAGTATGTTCAAGAGGCCCGTCAGGTTTTTGAGAAGATCCAGCGCATGGGTGCCCAGCAGGATGATGGAAGTGATGTCCCCCCTGGGAGTCCTGACTGGGCAGGAGATGTGACTGGAGGTCAGCGGTCTCAAGAAGAACTCTCCGGCCCTGAGTCGAGTCTGACAGATGAGGGCATTGGAGCGGACCCTGAGCCTGCTGTTTCAGCATTTTGCAGCCTGGGTCCCCCAGGAGTGTGGCGACCCCTCTCCTCGTCCTCAGCCCAGACTAACCACCAAGGCCCTGGGGCTGAAGAGAGTCTGGGAGGGTGGGCCCTTGTGTCCCCTGATACCCCTCCCACACCTGGTGCCCTCCGCCGCAGACGCAAAATCCCACCTTCAGGCCCTGGTGGGACTGAACTGAGCAATGGGGAGGCAGGTGAGGCCTACAGGTCTCTGAGTGACCCAATTCCACAGCGCCACCGGGCCGCCACCTCTGAGGAGCCCTCTGGGTTCTCTGTGGATAGCAACCTCCTGGGTTCGCTGAGCCCCAAGACAGGGCTTCCGACAGCCCCAGCTGTGGATGAGGGCTTGACCAGCGGCCACAGTGACTGGTCTGTGGGCAGTGAAGAGAGCAAGGGGTACCCCGAGGTTATTCAGAGCATTGTTCAGGGGCCAGGTGCCTTAGGGTGTGTGGTAGATGACAGAGTTGCTGGCAAAGCCCCCAAGAAGAAATCTCTGAGTGACCCCAGCCGCCGTGGGGAGCTGGTTGGGCCTGGATTCGAGGGTCCTGGAGGGGAGCCCATCAGAGAGGTTGAGCCCATGTTGCCTCCGTCCAGCAGTGAGCCCATCCTGGCCGAGCGGCGGGCAGAACCAGAAGAGCCCAGTCCTGCCAGGGGCCGGGCACAGTCTGAGAGGGCCCTACCTGAGGCCCCGCCTGCCTCTTCCACTGCCCACCATGACTTCAACCTTGACCCGAAACTTGCTGACATTCTGTCCCCACGGCTCATTCGCCGTGGTTCAAAGAAGCGCCCAGCCCGGAGCAGTCATCAGGAGCTCTCAAGAGAGGAGGGTAATCAGGACCAGGCTGGCAGCTTGTCTCTGGCCCGACCCTCCTCCAAACACGTTCGCCATGCCAGTGTACCTGCCACCTTCACACCCATCGTGGTGCCTGAGACACCGACTTCTGTTGGCCCCCCTGTGGCTGTGCCAGAGCCCATGGGCTTCCCTGCCAAAGGCCACCCCACGATGCAGGCACCATCTCTTGAGGACGTCACTAAGCAGTACATGCTGACCCTCCACTCCAGTGGGGTCCCTGCCCCAGTGCCCGTGGATATGCCCTGCCTGACTCCGACTGCACCACCGTCTGCGGAGGCCAAGCCCCGTGAAGCAGCCCGGGCTCCAGATGAGCCTGCCCCAGCCAGCAAGGGCTGCAGCAAGCCACAAGTGGTGAGTCTTAGTGGGGGTCCTTCGGGGCAGGGCCAAAGGAGGGCCGTGGATGTGACTTCTGCAGGAGTCTCTTGAGTGTGCTCATTGGGCAGGTGCCTAGGTGTGAGGGAGGGTCTCAAGTCCTGGAAATGCCCAGGCAGTTTTAAGAGTGTTAATGACACATGGCTCCTGTCTACTCAGGCCCCAGAGGCTTCTGCTGGTGCTAACATCAGAGGTTCTTCTCTGCTCCCGTGTATTCCGGGTGATAGTTACAAAGGGTTCTAATCTGGTCCTTTCAATGTTTTTCAGGGAATAGTTTTAAAAGATTCATATCTGGTTCTTTTTTATCAATACATGAGGAGCTCTGAGGGTGGTAGAACCTTCTCAAGCGCCTTGCTGACCTCTTGTAGGATGTCTGAGTTTGGAGGCCCACAGTTGACATGGGTTTGCCCTTCCTCATGTGGCTTGCCTGTGTCAGGTCAAAATCTGGGTCTGAGCCTGGGCCTGGGAGAATTAAAGAGGTACAAGGCATGACTTTATCACCATAAAGTGGAGAGGGCTTCATAAGGTACATTGGCAGCCCTGGTTTTTCTCTGTAACTCAACTTCCCTATCCATAAAAATTGGAGGTTTTGGACAAGGTGGTGCCTCTATCTCCTTCCAGCTGTGCTATACAGATTTGTGGGGAGTCTAGGGCTTGGAGTTGGCACACTATTTGGACCTGAAATCTGCCAAAGCCGCCTCCAATTAGAATGAGGACCTCTCGGGGAGGGCAGGGTCAAAGGAGGAGCTGTCAGCAGACAAGACTTGGGGGCACTTGTCCCTCATCCTGCAGGCTTGTATATTCTCCCCCCTCCCCCTTCCTGGTGACTCTGAGGTGCTTCCTCTGTCCTCTGTCAGACCCCAGGCCCTGGGACTCATTTTCCCAGAGACCTCCTCTCTGCCATCTGTCTTTAGCTGTTTCTGGAGTTTGGGCTGTTGGGTTCACATGGATTCTAGGCAGTGTGATGGCCTGGCATCTCAGTTGGAAGCTAGATTTGAGGCTCTGGCTTTGAGTCTGGAGTGGAGATGGCCTGGGGTTATTTCAACCATGGCTCGAACACCCACTGTGTTCCCTGCAGAGTGAAGAACCTAAAAACCCTAAACCTTGGACTAATTTGGTCACTGCCGGTTCTCAGTGCTCTCACGGCCCCCTCTGAACTCTCTTTCTCTCTTTGTTTCTCCCTCCTGTCTCTAGTTTTTCCTAGTCCTGGCTCTGGTGTCTCTCACAGAGGCTGCAGAGTCAGTGGGCAGGGAGAGGAGGCACTTGGGACCTGTCCTTCCTTCTCAGAGCTTGGTAGGGTAGGTCAGGTGCCTGTTGTCTTTGTAGGGGTGGGGAGGGATGACAGCAGGGGCAGCTCCTGCCAGGGACCCCCTCCCCAGATACTTTTCCCATACAATTATCTCCTCTGGGAGCCTTGAGGAGTAAGTTAAGGGAGTGAATCAAGGGACTTGGGGAGACTGGGGGGAGGGGGTACTGCTCCTAAGAAGAGGCAATGAGAGGAGGTAGGAGTTTTGCGGAATTGACTCCAGGTCTACTCTCATCACATTGTCCCCCTGCCCTGCCTGATCTCAGGGAGAAGCCCAACGCCCCACATGCCCCATGCTGCCCCCAGAGAGGTATGAGGTGGGACATACCTGCTCATAACACAGGCTTCTCCCTGTGCTCAGTGGAGGCTCTCTCCAGCCTCCAAGCCTTTGCTCGCTCCAGTCCCCAAGCCTTTGCTCGCTCCAGTCCCCTTCTCTCTCCAGGCCCAGCGTAGTGTCCCCTCTTACCCCTTAGAGAACTGGTGAGTCTGTTGGAAGAGCAGCGTTTGAGCCCTGGCTCCAGATCCCTGTGTGGCCTAGGATCAGTCACGTCCCTGATTTATGCCTCACCTTCCCCTTCTGTAAGTAATGGTCTCTACCTGGCAGGCTTGTGTATACTGTGCATGGGTGGTATGATCACACCCTTCCTAAGGGCAGGAGAAAGGGAAAAAAACCAGAGTTCACTGTCTCAGCTGCTTCTCAGTGACCAGCCTTGGCCCCTCCTCCCTGTACCCTACTGATTTCTGAGCACAGGACTGGGCATTCTGGCCTCAGTATAACCTGGTGGACTTCAGTCTGCTCAGAAGAGATTCACCATCCCCTGACTCCCAACTCACTCATAAAGCCTGGAAGTTCTCCCATCTGCTAGCCCAAATCCCTCCTGCTGTCCCCTTCCTTCTGGCTCCAGGAAGATGGGGAACAGATGTCCAGCCCTCCTTCTGGTCTCTGTGGAGGAGACAATGTCCTCCTTGTTTCGGGCCTGGGACTCCAGTCACGCTCCCTGGGCTGTGGGTGGAGATGGTGTGGTGTGGGCTCCAGAATAAAAAGGGAAGAGGCTGTCACGCTTTGCTGATGAGGCAGAAACCAGTGTGAGTCGAACCAGGGGGCAAGCAGGAGAGGGGACAGAGGGGGCTCCTACCCCACCCTTGGGCTGCAAGGAGTCCCTCAAACTCAGGTTTCTCCCACCCCAAAGTCCGTTTCTGCCCTCTGTGTGGTGCTGCCCCCACTGTTGGGAGCAGGAGGCCTGGTACCAGGCCCATCTCCTCTGATACCTGAACAGTTGTCTCGGGTTTCACAGTTTTCCCATCTGTACAGTGGGTGGTTAGACTGTCTGGTCTTTGAAAGTCTTTAGGATGCACTCAGCCTGTAGTGTGATCAAGGGAAACAGAAGGAGTCAGGGTATGGCTGGAAGGGAGAGAAAGGCAGCTCTCTGCAACAGCTGGAAGGACCTAGGAGCCCAGGGAATAAGGGATGACATGGTCACTTTCCGTGAACACCTGCTTGCAGATATACTGGGTGGAGGAGGCCCAGCTGTGGAGCATTTCTGCCCTATCCCCTCCCACATGCCTTGTCATCTCCATTTAGGCCCACAGTAACCTCTAAGATCAGCAGTTCTTCATCCCAAGGCTCCCCTGTCCTGGCCCTAAAGTTGATCTAACCTTCTGTCCTCAAGTACCTGATACCCATTTGAGAGAAGTGGCAACTCTAGTCCAGAAACAGGAAGTGACTTGTGTCTCAGAATCAGATGGATGGACTCAGAGAACTTTAGCATATTGAAATGGCAGTAACAGCGGCTGACATTTATCAAGTGCATACTATAAAGAATCCGCCTGCCAAAGCAGGAGAGGTGGGTTCAATCCCTGGGTCGGGAAGATCCCCTAGAGAAGGAAATGGCAACCGACTCCAGTATTCTTGCCTGGGAAATCCTATGGACAGAGGAGCCTGACGGGATACAGCCCATGGGGTTGCAAGAGTCGGATATGACTTAGCGACTCAACCACCACCTGAATGTTTCAGTCTTCAAAAATGGAAGCTGTGAGAATCTCACAAGGCTGAATTCTTAGAATTGCAGGCTCTTAGATTCCCACTGAATCCTAGAATGTCAGTGTCTTGGAGGTGAAGGGGCCTGAGGGTCCCTGTTTAGGGTCAGGAGTTAGTGGGGGCCTTTCCTGTACTCCCAGCTGTCTGAACACTTTCACGGTAGTTATTTAATGCTCTGGGGCCAGGATTTGTGGTGGGAAGAACTTCAAGACTCAGAAAGGAGAACGCTGACTTTGAGATCACCTAGTACGGCTGGGCAGAGCTGGGCCCATGCACCAGCCTGACCTTGCCCGCACCAGCCAGACCTTGCCCGTACCTCCTGCCCCCAGCAGGCATGGCCCCTGTCCTCCTCTTGCCCAGCCAGCTCCCTACCCTGCAGAGGACTGCCTGGCTACAGCTCTTTGTCACCTTTCTTCTCTCTGTCTCTCCTTGGCAGGGAACCCACGGGGTGGGGGTTCTCTCCTTTCCCTCCTTGGCTCTTCA
Source organism: Antilocapra americana (assembly GCA_007570785.1). Lineage (NCBI taxonomy): Eukaryota > Metazoa > Chordata > Mammalia > Artiodactyla > Antilocapridae > Antilocapra > Antilocapra americana. The sequence continues at coordinate 2,079,029 of ML663009.1, read as the reverse complement.
CTCTGATTTTTCCATGGAAACTGGCTCTGGGAGGGGAGGCGATTAGGACATTTGGAATTCTGAGCAGTACCAAATATCTATAATTAAATGTCTTGTCACCCAGCAGGAGGAGGTTGGGAAGGGGAGGACAGGCAGAGGGCTGTCCCTTTCGTCTATTATTCCCGGTCTCCCCCTACCCCGTACTTTCTAAGGGTCCTGGGCTCTTAGGGGAGTGTGGCCCAGGAATGGGTTGTCCTCCCCCCACCACAGGGAAGAGCTGGGGGGTGGACCAGAGTTGCGTCTGACATTTTCCAGCCCTGAATTTTCAGGACCAGCTGGGTTTGGGAGGCTGGGAAGCTGCTACTAATCCTGTCCCCAGCCCCCTCCCAGTGCTGGGACTTGCCCCTCCTGCTTCCTTCCCGCCCATCTGTGATCTCTCAGGCTACACGTGCTGCCCCGCAGTGGGGTGGAGGCACCACCAGGCTGCTGAAGCACTCAGAGTATTCAGGATCTAGTAGCTGACCGGAAGGGGCTGTGGGATGTTGAGGGACTGGCCTGGGTGCTGGCAGGAGACGCTCCCTGGAGGAGGCTCTGTCTGGAGCTCGGCTTTGAATATCAGAGAAGACAGGGAGAGGTTCTAGGAGGAGGGCACAGCATGAGGCTAGTAGGTGGGAAAGAACAGATTAAACTGTGTGTCCTAGGAGTTTGTTCCAGAGACAGTTCATCCTTGCAACAAATGCTTCCTGAATCCCTGGACACTCGGGCACTCTTCTAGGCCCTGGGATACAGCTGCAAACAAAACAAAGGCCTGATCTCATGAAGTCTCCAGACTAGTGAGGAGACCTGTCTGTAAAATGGATACCTTGTGCTTCAGAGAGAGATGGGGGCTGGGAAGCACAAGAAACCAGGATAAGGTCCTAGAGGTTGACAGGGTAGGAGGGAGGGCTATATTAAATTAAGAAATCTGAATAAGGTCTCACTGAGGAGGTGAGATTGGAGAGCAGAGACTTGGGGGGAGCAAGACAGGCGGCTGTCTTTTGGGGAAGAGAGAAAGAGTAAGTGCAAAGGCCCTGGGGTAGAAGTCAAGAGGACAGTGTGAATGGAGTTAAAGACGAGGTCAGAGTTAAGGGAGGGTGGAAGTGGGCTGGGGCCAGATGAGGTAGATTTCAGATACCAGTAGGAGGCCTTCTGTGTTTACTTGAGGTGAGACAGCAGGCCATATTTTGAGGTTCTGAGTTAGAGTAGTGACCTAATCTGACTTAGGCTTTCACAAGTCTGCTCTAGCTACTCTATGCAGGTAGACTGCAGAGGCCCAGGGGAGGGGGGCATCAAGAGGCCACTGGAACAGTCTGGGTAAGAGATAATGGGGCCTTGGGCTGGGGCAGAGGTAACAGAGTAGGGGGTTTCTGCTGCAGCTCCTTGTGGCTCCCAGGGTCAACTGGCACTGTAGGCTGCACCAGAGGCCCCTGGTGGTGTGGCTCAAAGGCTAGGAGGGTGGAGGTTTTCAGGGCCCCAGTGAGGCAGGTGACTATACCTTATCCTACTGGTGTCTCCTCTGCAGCCGCTGTGACACCCATCAGCTCCAGCTTGCATGTTACCTGAGACAGGGAGCTCACGCCACCCACAGGCAGTGCTGTCCCTCCCATCTGGTCCTCCAGCCAGAGGGGCATCCCAGTACATAGATGAAGCAGGACAGAGACTTGCCCCAGGTCCTGGGTCTCAAGTATGGAATTGGGCCCAAGGTGTCCTGACTCCCAGGCCATACGTTGGCCCCACAGAGTTCCCACTGAGCAGAGCTGGCAGGGAGGATGGTAGTAGGGCGGGGGAAGGGGGAGCCCATGTTTCCCAGAAAGGCTCGCAGCCCTGGCGTACTTATTGGGAAACGTGCCCAGGCAGCCTGGCGCCTTGGCTGGCAGGCCCTGCAACGGGGGCGCTGGGTCTCTTGGGAAGCAGGAGCCTATTAGAACCATGCTCCCCCCATGGGAGTTGATCCTCCAGGCAACCCCCACCCCCACCCCCAGGCCTCTGGGGCATTCCAGGGGTGGACAGAGGCAGAGGAAGACTGCCAGGCTGCCACGGTCTGAGCTGAGACGGAGCCCCAGCCCATGACAGGCAGGGGGCCTAGGACCCCAGCCAGGGTATCTGAGCCCCCTCTAGTAGCTTTGGGGCTCATGAGGGATGATGTGTTATGACACGTGAAGGTTGGCAGTAGGCATCAGGAGACCTGAGTTCTAGGCTTGGCCTCTCTGTTTTCCTGTTGTGTGGCCTTAAGTAAGTCCCTTCCCTTCTCTGAGCCATAGGTTCCTTCATGTTCTTGGGCACCAGGAAGAACCCCCTCTCCTGCTGGGAGAGGTAACAGCTGTCCTTAGTAGGATCCCAGCTTGTGTTAATAGACTGAAGTGCTGGTGGGTGGGATTCACAATCCCCTTTAGCTTGCTGAGGAGACTGAGGCTCAGAGTGGGGCTGGGACTCACCCACGTTTGGCCCCCAGGGACCCTGTTCCCTACGACCAGCTGCTGCTCTGCACCCTTCCACACATACAGAGGGGGGCCTCTCCCCAACACTTGTGGCAGATTGTGGGGTCACTTCTGTGTGGGGCCTGTACACAGAGTGTTGCTGCTGCTGCTGTGTGATGTTAGCACTTTCTTTGGGGTTTGGGGCAGTTGTGGAGCTCTGAAACACTCCTGGGGCAAGGAGAAGGGGAGAGGGGAGCCTCCAGAGGTACCTGAGATGGGAGGAACATGAGCTAATTCCAGGGTCTAGGCTGGCAGATGGGTGGTGTATTAGTTTCCTATTGCTGCTGTAGCAAATTACGTGTTTAGTGACTTAATACAAGTATTATTTTATAGTTCTGGAGGTCAGAAAAAATGGGCTTCACTGAGCTAAAATTATGATGTTAGCAAGGCTGAATTCCTTCTGAAACTTTTAGGGGAAAACTGTGCCCTTTGTCTTTTCCATCACCAGAGGCTTTTGGCACGTCTTGGCTCATGGCCCCTTCCTCCATTCTCAAGGCTGTCAGTCAGGTGGCGCAGTGGTAAAGAATCCACTTGCCAACACAGGAGACATAAGAGATGTGGGTTTGATCTCTGGGTCGGGAAGATCCCTTGGAGTAGGAAATAGCAACTTGCTCTGGTATTCTTCCTTGGAAAACACCATGGACACAGGAGCCTGGCGGGCTGTAGTGCTTGGGGCCACAGAGAGTCAGACACGACTGAGTGGCTCAACAACAACAACAACGCAGCATCTTCGGATCTCTCTCTCACGTTGAATCAAACCTCCTTCCTCCCTTGTAAGGACCGTTGTCATTATTCTGGGCCTATTTGGATCATCCAGGATAGCCTTGCCATCTCAGAATCTGTAATTACGTCTGCAAAGTCCTTCTTGCCACGTAGAATAACATTCACAGGTCCTGGGGATTCAGACCATGTAGGATAATGTATTCGCAGGTCCTGGGGATTCAGACCATGTAGGATAACATAGTCACAGGTCCTGGGGATTCAGACACATACATCTTTGGCCTTTATTCTGCTTTTGACAGGTGGGCAGAGGGGTCAGGCTGTCGATTTCTGGAAGCCAGAGCCCCCAGTAGGTGCTGGTCACCAGATAGAACTGGTGAACTCAGGCCCCCTGTATTTATCCTGCACTCATTTCTTTCCCTGATCATTTGTCACTTTCATTTGTCCATTCATTCAGCAGTCATTTGTTGAGCCCTTGATGGGCAATAAGAACACATAGGGAAAGCTTGGATACCATCCCTGCTTGTTAGGGGTTCTCATCAAAGGTCTTAGCATGCTGATGTGGGTGGGGTCCACAAGGTGGCTGAGCCCTGGTCTGGTGGGAGAGGGACAGAAGAGCCAACATGTCCCCTGTGGATGAGTTTGGCTTCTAGAGTGGCTGTCTAAAAACTGGGATGAAGTAGCTCCCAAGAAAGGCAGTTGGCAAGAGAATGTAGGGCCAGGGCAGAGAGAGAAGAGTGGGATCTAGGGTGGAAATCTCATCTCTGCTGGACTGTCCTGGGCTGGCTCAGGGCAGATGGCCAGGAGCTCCCCCTCCCCCTGTGCTGGGAGCTCTGTGTTGGGCATTAGAGACCCTGGTGCTGTTGGACCAGAGGGCCTGTCAGGTCCCTTCAGGCCCCGAAGGGCCGAGGTGCTGCCAAAGAGGTGGCCCTGAAGGGTAGCACGTGGAGGGTAAGGAGCATGGTCCATGTCCCTTCTTGGGCTGGCTTTGGGACCCAAGGCAAGCATTTTCAGACCCCTCTGAATCTGTAAAGTGGGTGAATTATCCCCTCACTTCTTGAAAGATTATGATTAAGATTGAATGAAATCATGCCAAGAGGGTTTCCTCAAGAAGTGTTAGTTCCTCCCCTTGTAACTGAGATGCTAGGATTCTGTGATCCTAAGAGACGCTGATTCCAAAATGCTCAGGTTTTCAGCATCTCTTCCCAGCCATGAAGCAGAGGACAGAGCTCTAGATAGGAGGGGGTGGTGGGATCCTGGCTACATCTGTAGGGTGGGTGACCCAGCAGCCTGGGCCTTTGGAGGTGGGCAGAGGGAAAGGGGCTGGGCAGTGAGGTGGAGCCAGATGCGCACTGACCTGGCTCCTGTCTCCCGCTCCCTCACCCATGTTGTCACCACTAGCCTCAGCCTGGGAGCAGAGTGAGGTCCCAGACCCATTGGAACCAGCCTGTGAAGTGGACCTCAGTCCCCTCTGCTACCCATCCTGGGCTGAGAGGCATGTGCCTGGTGGGCTTTGGGCTTAGGCAGATAAGGGTTGACATCTCAGACCTGATCCTTGTCTCACAGCTGGGTGGTATCTAACAAGTCATTGCACCTCAGCTCTGAGCCACAGTTTCCTGCTCTGCAAAGTGGGGATGCTAAGGAGTTACTGTGAAGGCCAGAGAGAAAACTTATGGAATGAATCCTCAGCCCATGACCCCAGGTCTGGAAGCTCTCAGAATTGTGGCCAATTTAAAGTGTATATTTCTGAGACTGCCAGTTCAGACCACAGAATCTCGTGGTTTCAAGATGAAGGAGGCTGAGTTTTTTGTTTTTTTTTTTTCTGCAGAAGACATAGCTTTTAACTTAATTTTTTTTATACATTTGAGATTATCACTTCTTGGTTCTGACATACTGGGGCCGGCGAGAAGCGGGGCGGTCTTCGGCCAGTGGGAGAGCAGTTGAGGGACTGTGATGGTGGGGGCCAGGCTGAGGGAGCAAGCACCAGGTTGGTGTCTGTTTCCTGTTTATTGGTTCCCAGGGGGTGAGCAGGCCCTGCTCCCCGAGCAGCAAGCAGAGTAGAGCAGGAAGGAGGGAGGCCTGGGGTCCTGGCTGCCAGCCAGCCCCACAGCCTCGCCTCCTGGGACTGCCGAGACCCCCCCTCCCCCAAGCCCCCTTGGACAAACATCCAGTCCTTTCCCAGGACAGGGCATTGGAGGTCAAGGAGCAGATGTGAAGGGAAGGCGCAGAAGGACGGGAAAGGACTCCCCCCACTCCCCCCAGAAAATCCTACCAGCTCCATCTTTCTTATGTCACTGCGGTCTTGTTCCTGGTCCCTCACTGCCCCTGTCTGTCTCTCCCTGTCCCTGGGGTGGGACCTGGTGTGAGATGTCCAGCTTGTTGGCAGGCTAGGAGGCAGAGGAAGGAAGAAGAGGGGCAGGGCCTTGAAAGCCGGGATGGCCCACCCGAGAAGACCCTTAGAAACCAGTGTGTCTTCTAATCACCCCTCGTTATTCAGCAGGGAAACTAAGGCACAGTGAGAGAGGGGGTCTTGCCCCAGGCCACGCAGTAGTGGACCGGGCCCAGCCACCTGCCCGTGCACCTCACAGCTGGGTGTAAGCGGCCGCGCTAGGGAATTCTTGAGAGGGCAAGGGACATAGTCCCTTGGCATTTTAGAGAACTGGGCTGAACCAGGCAGGAAAGAGAAGCCTCGATGTATGTCTGGGGCCAAGAGGGCAGGGAGATCTCTGACCAGAGTGCATGGGGAGGGGCTGTGTGTACAAGAGCCAGGTTTAAAGGCTCAAGGCCAAGTGAAACCGCAGAGGCTTTGTCCTGTGGGCAGTGGGGAGCCATGAAGATAAGGAGCTGAGGAGGAGGAGTGCCAGACACATTGGAAAGCATTCTCTGTTCATGGGGGGATGATTGGACTGGGGAGCAGGGAGGTTAGAAACCTGAGCTTAGGGGAGCAGATAATACAGGGTTGGAGGGAAACCTACTACGGTAATAATTTGGAGGTAAGATTGAAACTTAAATTCAGAGGCCCTGTCTGAAGCTGGGATAGGGGGAGTAGGGCCTACCTTTCTTATTGGAGTTAGAGAATGAGGCAGTGGACAGGGTGCAGGGTCATCTGAATCAACCCTCTGCCTTGGGACGGAACTTCCCTCTGCATTTCTGGAAGGGCAAGGGATCTCTGAGCCAGCTTGTGTTCCTGCCTCTGTGTTCCAAGTGCTTTTCGTCTAACTTCAGATCTTCTTGCTCCAATGGAAATGCCCTGCTTCTCAGCAGGTTTACCAGAGAACAGCAGAGCTCCAGGCTACACCTCCAGCCAGCCCTTCTGGGAGCAACCTGGGTGGAGAGTGTGGGGGAGAGAAAAAGACCAGGCCTGTGCTCCCTGGCTGGCTAGGGCCCAAGACAAGGCACTGGGCCTCAGTCTTCCCATCTGTAAAGTGGGAGTCCTAGATGTGGCAGAGCCCAGAAGAGCTCTGGACTCTGCAGGCTCTCAGGAGCTGGGGCAAGAGGAACTGGTAGGTGGACAGGCAGACAGTCTTGCCAGCAGTGCTCACAGTGGGTCCTGTAGTTGCAGACAAAGTATCTTCATGATGTTTGTGTCACAGACCCCAAGACAAGGGCTGTTCTGTGGCCCTGTAGTCCTGGAGGCCTTCCTGGAGGAGAGGAGGGCAGAGGCTGTAGGAGGAGGAGTAACTCAGATTTGGGGCCTGCTCCTGAGCTTCAGTTTCCTCATCAGAGGCCTAAGTATCCTTCTAGCTCTCTAGTACTTCTGGGCCCTCCTCTCTGCTCCTGCCTGGACCAGAGCTTCCAGGCTTCTCCCCAAGGCCAGCGGGGGCGTTGCCTGGGGCGGGTGAGGAATTTCCGAGGGAACAGCTAAATTCAGCCCCAGCTAAAAATAGTCTGAGCCTGGCCCAGAGGCTGAAGGAGGAGGAGGAGGAGAAGGGCAGAGCAGCCGAGCTGCTCCTCCGCTTGCCCCCGCCTCTTCACCTGGACCCTGGGCCTGGGCTGGGAGGGCCTCCTCCCTCCTCCACCTCTTTCTTCTACTCATCCCAGGCCTTTCCTCACCGTGGGCACTGACTTTCTGTTGTCCCTCCTTTGTTGTTCATCTTGCGCTCCTCCCTCGGTCTTACTCCCCTGTCTAGTGTCTCCTCTGCCCCTCTGCATCTCCCTGCCTCCAGCAAAAGGCGCCTGGCCAGGACCAGGCCTCAGGAAGAGGGCCCTGTATAGGATGATGTTCCTTCAGCGTCCTCGCCTAAGAGTCAGGACCCCTCCCCTACTCAGGACTCATAGCTGTTGCAGTCCTCTCTACTTATGGGGGTAGACAGGTCTCAAAAAATTGGGGGGATGTGGAGATGGAGTGGGGCCTCCAGTTTACCCTGTGACTCAGTGCTTGGTTCAGGTCAGGAGGACCAGATTGCCACTCCACCTGTGGCAAGCTCTCCTGTTCCAGGCACCTGGTGGGGCATCAGAACACATTAAATGACACGGAGGGAGTGGGGAGGCAGGAGGAGGAGAGCCGGGCACTAACCCCTGGGGAGTTCCCAGGTTGCTCTGAGCTCTTCCCACCACCTGTGTCCAGCCCTGTGTGGGCTCTGCCCTGGGGATCACAGGCCTGAGCAACTAAGCTGATGAGCAAAGGGTACTTCCTGAGCCCGAACTGACTGGGGATGAGGGTGGGAAGTAGACACTGAGGTACCAAGCTCAGATCACAGAGCTCAGGGGTGAGGAATCGAGGCTGACCTCCCTCCAGGAGATGCAGGAGAGAACCTTGTCTACTGCAGAGAGAACCAGAGGGAGGTGATGGAAAGTCTGAGAAGGTCTAGTCCACAGCACCTGCCTGAATAAGGTGCAGGCGAGGGAGGAGAAAGTCACCAGTCACGGCCGCAGAGCTTGGAAAGCTCTTCCCATGTGCCTGGCACTGGCCTGAGCCCTTTCCACGTATTCCCTCATTTAATCCTCACGACCTGTCTTTGGGGAGGGGCTGTTTCCCTGTTTTACAGATGAGGGACCTGAGGTGCAAGTTAGGAGACGGGATCCGAGCCCAGACAGTCTGGTTCCAGAATATGTGAGTGTTACTTGGGCTCCTGGATTTCAGGACTCCCAGGGTTAGGGGGTGGTGCCGTCGCCAAGGTGGGCATGTGGGAGGAGACGGGTGGGTTTCACTGGGCATGGGGAGCCCCTGGGACACAGTCTACAGTCCTGGTCCTCAGAACTAGGACATAGTAGTTGCTCAGTAAATATTAGTTGCCTGGCTCAGTTGAATAGGAGAGGTCCTTGGGGAGTGAGAGAGGGTGATGTGCAGGCAGAGGGAATGTTTCCTCTTGTCCTGGGCCCAGGGACCTTCTCTTGGTGCTCGAGAGCCACTGAGGTGGGTACCAGACTCCGGGCTGGTGGAGAAAGCTCAGGCCCAGGAGGTCGGAAGGGTGCCGAGCTGAGCCACAGGCAGGAGAAGGAGGGTGGGGGTGGAGTGCAGGCCCGGCAGGGCTGGCGCAGTCCCGCCTGCAGTATCTGGAAAGCAGATCTCTTGGGCCATGGCCGGCGTGACTCAAATGGAGACAAAAAAACCTTCCATATTTGGACAAAGAGCCCAGAGAGGCCCAGACCCACAGCCAGCCCAGACTGCTTCCCCCACCCCCAGCCTCCTGCCCTGTCTCCCCCTGGGCCCCTAGCCCTGAGCCCTATCCCAGGAGTTTAATTCTTGTTCCTCAGGCAGCACTGTGGTCCCTTCCCCTCTGTCATCAGGCCACCTTCTGCGTGGCCAGGCCTGGGCCGTGTGTGCTGGAGAAGAAACACCCAGGGTTGTTCTCTGAGCTCCGCCTAAAGATGCAGAGGAGTGCTGGCAGAGCCTGCGGGCTGGATGGGGACATAAAACCAATAGTTCCTGTGAGGTGGGGGAGTTGATTGTAGACCCCATCCACCCCAGTGTGAGCACAGCCTGAAGTCACAACACACACACACACACACACACATGCACAATCCCCAGCGGACTTCTGTCCCCACAGAGACATCTGGGCAGATAATCAAAAGTGAGGACCTAGCCTGAGTACCCCTCATACCACGCCTGGAGCAAGGTTTAATGACAGTGGAGTGGGAATCAATACAGGCGGCCAGGTGTCAACAAGGGATATGAGTTGGTGTTACCCATCTGGGGAGATGTGAACAGAGCAGTTCTTCCTTGGACTGGATCCTGAGTGTCCAACATGGGGCTCAGTTGGACAGTGGACACTAGAACCAGGTACCTGGGGAGAGGGCCTCAGCTTACCTTCTGCCTGGAGCAGGACCTTGCTCCCAGGGAGAAAGTCTGGCAGTTTGACTGAGGACTGGGTGCTCATTGTCACTGGTGAAGTAACTGAACTGACTGCACAGCTGCTGCTGACTTTTATAATTAGCCCCGGGTAATTAACTGTAGGATCAGCCTGGTAATGTGCTTGAAGAAAGCCTGGGGTAACCTTTAAAATTCAATTCCATTTCCATCCACTATATATTGTGCTTGTGTATTCAGGGTGAGCGTGTGGTCTATAGGACAAACAGGAAGGAGTTCCTGCCCTAGAGAGTCCCATCCGAGAACAGACTCAGAAGGAGGGTGAGGGAGGCTGATGTGGGGCAGTGGCTAGAGACTTGAAGAACCAATAGGGCCCTGACAGACGGAAATGGGGCCAAGAGATTTCAGGCAGAAAGAACCAGGAAGGCAGAGAGAGGCCTGTGATGGAAAAGCTCTGGTACCTCTGGGGTACCATGAAAGCTCCCTGGTTCTGAAGAGGTCAGGTGGGTCCTGGGGAGTCCGGAGGGCCAGCACTAAAAGTCTGGATTTGATCCCAGGGCAGTAATTTCCAAGCTTTTAAAAATAGTAGAACCTTTTCTTCTAGGGGAATCTTGACACAGAGCTATAAACTAGGTCAAGTTGGAACCTTGTTGATTTAAGTGAAGGTGGGGGCCATGGCTGCCCTTTGACCACATCTTTCATGATGTACTTCCATGGAGCCCCTGGGACTCAGGCATAGAATCCCTTTTTGGGGCAGTAAGGCTCTGGTGTAGGGTTTAGAGCTGAACAACCTCTCCCTTCAGTTTCTCTGCAGGCTCAGAAGTTCAGCCCCCTCCCCTCAAAAAACAAGCTTAGCCCAGCCACTCTCCCTGGGCAGGGACAAACCCCACTGGGAGCCAGGTCTCCAGGGGGAGCCAGGCTGATGGAGCACCCCACCTGGGGCTCCTGTGAGCAAGCAATTCCTCTCACCAGGAATCACTCAGGCTCCCCTCACCAGGAGCCTCTAGAACCAGGTACGGTTCCACTTGACCAAGAGGATGACCTGTGGGAATGGTGGAAAGACTCCGAATGCCAACTGCTGCTGCTTGGGAAGGTGCAGGCCCCTTTGTGGGAGGTGGAGCTGGCATGCTATCTGGCCCGGCTCCCTCACTCACCTGGAGTCTGGTGGAGGCAGATCCTCTAGAGGTCCAGGAGTCCCACTGGTACCTCTGGGGTGAGGTAATTCAGGTTAGAGTCAGGGAGACTTCCCCAGAGTTGAGAGAGTGAAAAGCAGGTGTCAGCAGGAGGAAGCCTGAGCTCTGAGCCTGGCAATTCCAAGGCCTCAGGAGCCAGGCTTTGCCCGCCTTGGGCACTGGCCTAACCTGGCCTGACACACAGCCTGCGCTCCCACTTTTGGCCACCAGAAATATGAAATGAGTAGGGAATTGCCAAGCATAAAGATAGGGGAGGCTGCACCTGGCAGAGAGACTAGCACGTGCCAAGGTCTAGGCTGTAGAAGAGTGTGATGGGTTGGAGGAAGTACAATAGCCAGAGCATGATGCAGTCACTGTGATACAGTGGGGAATTTGATGCTGGTGGGTTGGTAAGGACCAGGTCACCCAGGAGTCGGGGGCCAGCCTGAGTGCTTGAACTTGACCCTGCATCCAGTTGTGTTAGTGTAATGGTTGGAACAGATTGGAGCCAGATGGCTAAGGCTCAAATCCTGCTCTTCCTCTTATCTCTGTGACAATGAACAAGTACTTAGTCCCTCTGTGGATCAGTTTGTACATCTATAAAATGGGGATAATTGTGATGGCACACACATAATTGGTGAGAAGTGTGATAATGTATCTGGTAGTGGGGCTGGACCACTGACCACTGAGGATCAGTAGGAAGTCATAAGGCAGATTGGAAAGAAAAGGGAGGATAGTAGCCTGGCCTGGCTGAGGAGGGTTACTGGAGGTGGAGAGAGTGGATGGAGTTTTACGCTCAGGAATATCCTAGAGAGTCACTTTTGTGGGAGGAGGGAGAAGCTGAGTTTCCCAAGAGAGGCTCAGAGTTTGCCCCCAGGCAGCTGCCGTAGGAGCAGAGCTAAGGGGCTACCAGAGGTGGGGTAGGATTCTGTGGGCTTGAGGCTCTGCCGGCTTCTCAAGAAGTTGCAGAAATCCTCACCCTGCTGTAAAGCTGCCTGGTGCCAACTTCACTTTACAGAGGGTATCTATGGCCCAGAGAGGAGCAGGATTGTTCACAGTTGCCCAGAGAGTTCCAGCCCCCCGGACCTTAATCCAGGCTGAGGACTCATTTCCAAACTCTGGTTCAGTCAAAGGCCAGCCCTGAGGTTGCTCAACCTAAGGAGTGGGTGGGGTGGGGAGGTGGCCTGCGAAGGAGGAATTTAGCAGTTCTCTGAAGAAAGGACTTTGTCAAGCCCCTCTGTGACTGCAAGGAGGGCAGGGAGAGCTTCTTGGAGGAGCTCACAGGTGAGACTGGAATTGTCCAAGAGCCCAATTAGGAGAGCAGAGAGAGAAAGCGAAAACAAAGGTTCCAAACCCAGGGTCCAGAGCAGCCCACCATTCTTTCATTTCTTCTTCATTCATCTGGAGCCGCTGTGGCCTTGGTGCTGTGTGTAGGCGGAAACACAGGGCAGTGTGCAGACACATACAGAGACAGTGACCGCAGGGGTGATGGGGGCTGGGACCGAGATGTACAGCGGCTGGGAGCCCAGAGGGTCCCTACCCAGGAGGGAGTGTACCAGAAGGGATGGTTCATGAGGAAGAGGCTGAGGCCTCTGATGGGTGAGAAGAGGGTAAGGGCTGCAAAGGCTGTTCAGAACTGAGATGTGAGCCTGGAGCAGGCTCAGGAACCAGACTGTGAGGGGAAGGTTTTTTTTTTAATTCAATGTATATATTTGAAAATTTGAATAGATAATATATTCACATGGTTAATAAAAATCAAAATGGATAAAAAAATCTCCTCCCTACCAACAGCCTCCCTGCCATATCCCGGGAACTGAGTTATTAGATCTTGTGGATCCTTGTATATGCAAATACTGGCAAATGCACTGACTTTGCCCACAGATAGCGGCTCACAGTCCACACTTCTCTCCACTGATGAAGGCTGCCTCATCATTGCCCTGAGAGCTTCCGTATTTCCTCTTGTACCACATGGTGTCTTACTGCACAGATTACCAAGTGGTATTTAGCCACATTTTAAAGGATATTTCAGTCATTTTCAGTCTTTTGCTGTTACAGATAGTGCTGCAGTGAATGAACTTGTTCGTAGGTTCATTTGTATGGGGGCTGGTGTATGTTTAGGGCAATTCCTTTGGAGTAGAATTGCTGGAACAGAGCATACGTGTGATTTTAATTTTGATGCTATCCACAGGTGTCTACTACCTGAAGAAGATACCTCTTCCCCTCAGCCTCACCTGGCCAGACACCTTTGGGTCTTTTTCCCAACTTGGTGGGTGACATGGTATCTGAGTATATTTAATTTACATTTATCTCGTAATGAGTAAGGCTGAGCATCTTTCCACTTGTCTAAGAGACATTTGGATTCTCTTTGAACTGTTTGCATCCTTTGCCCATTTTTCTGTTGGGTTATTGGCCTTTTGTTTTTTTAAATTACTAGGAACTTCTAAAATGTTAGGGAGGTTAGTTCTTTGTCTAGGTTATAGATTGCAAATATTTTTTCCTGACTTGTCACTTGACTTTTGACTTTTGTTTATGGTATATTTCTGCCATGCAGAAGTTTTAATTTTTGTGTGGTCTAATTTACCAAGTTTCTATTTTATGGCATCTGGGTTGGGAGTCATGGTTAGAAGGCCTTTCCCTGTCCAAGCTTATAAAGCCATTTCCCCGTGTTTTCCTCTGGTATTGATATTTTATGCTTTCTTGTTTTATTTTACATTTATATCTTTGATCCACTTGGAATTCATCCTGTGTAGTGTGAATTATGGTTCCAACTCAATTTTTCTTCCAGATGGCTGGCATTTTCAACTCAGGCGTTACTTGGTCAGAATGAGAGCATTTTTTTGGAATGGGAGGGGAACAGGGCTGTGGCTGGTGCAGATCAGTGGCCAAGAGGTGAGGAATTTTGGGGGCAACATGGAATAACTTGATGGACAGTTGGAGACGGGGCACAGGCTGATGGCATCGCATTCCCAAATGCTCATCTGTGCTGTGTGACTTTGGACAAGTCCCATCCCTCTCTGGGCCTAGAGTATCATAGATGAAGGGGCCCTGGAGATCACCTGATCCCAGGGTTGACTGTAAGGAAGGAGGAGACTAGTAAAAGAGGGCTGCCTGGAGGCAGGGGCATAGAGGATGGCCATCAGTCCAGCCCCCACTCAGGCTTGCCTGAACTGGAGGGGAGCTGGCAGTGGAAATCACTGTGTTCCTGGGGTGGGCAGGCGGGAAGGTGAGAGGGGCAGACACCCCTTTAAAAATACCCACTGTAGCCCAGTACTCAGGCAGGGGTGAGGGCAGGCCCTTTGCCAGCCCACCAGATCCAGGAATGCAGGGGGTTGCTGGAGGCAGGCACATTGTCTGTTGTCTCCGGACTGTGGGCTGAGCCAATCATAGCCATTCTTGGAGGTCCTCTATCCCCAGACAAGAAACAGGCATCCTTGTCCTTACCAGTAGAGAAACGGAAGTCAGAGTGGACAGATAGCACCTCCCACCCCCACCCAGGGTCTAGTCTTGGCACTGCTCTGGACTCACTGTGTTACTGGGGTGGGTCCCTGTTCTCTAGTCTCTATCCATCAAAGGGACAACTAACCTTGCTCTGGTTACTTCCCCCACCCCTAGCCCTCACCCAAATTCCAGTTTAGATTAGAGCTGGAAAGAGAGATCTTGAGGTCCATGCCTCTTCCCCTTTATAGAAGGGGAAACTGAGGCCATGGAAGGACCTGACCCCTGCCCTGCCTTTGCTCTTCTTGGCTTTCCTGGACCTATGGACCCTCCTCCCTGCCCCCAGCATGGCCTGTACCAACTCCCCACCCCCACTCCTGGGCCCCAGTGGTCAAATTCCAGGGCTCCGTTGCCATGGCAACACCCAGCTCACAGGGCCCCTCCTCTTGGGGGTTCTCTGTTAGTCCAGTGAGGAGACAGAGAGGGCCTCTCGCCCCTGGGAGGTGGAGGGGTTGGCGGTGGGGTGGGGAGGAGGTCAGACCCAGCTGGCTTTCATTTGTTTTCCAAAGGAGAAAATGGAAAAGGCACAAAATGTTGCAGTAAAGGTTTCTCAGTTATCCCAGAGACAGTGGGAGGGACAGAGGTGGTGTCCTGGGCTGGGGACAAGAGAGACACCCAGGAATCCCCTCCCAACCTTGCTCCTGGAAAATAACCCTATAGAAAGGTCTAAGGCCAGAGGATTTAGAATGGGAGATGGACTATCCTTCCCCAGGGTCACCACCGTCCAATATTAAGTCCACTTAGGGACTGAGGGACCCAGCCCAGCTTGGCCTTTCCCCTTCACAGACCTGCCCATAGCACAAGGAGCTGCCAGGGGACCATTATAAGGGAGCTGCTTGATTCTGGGGCTGCAAGAAAGGGCTGCCAAGGGCTGCCTGCCCTGGAAGAGGGCTGGTCAAGATTACCGCTGAGATGACCTGCCTTCTAAGCTTCTCTGGTTATTCATAACAGCCAGCATTTATTGAGAACTCTTTGTTCCAGGTCCTATGCTAAGTCCTTTAAATTCTCTATTATATAGATGAAGGAGCTGAGGCACAGCTGTGGGCCTCCAAGTGACCAGGGCAGCCATCCCTGCAGGCTTTTCTTTTTGCCTAGTCCTATGTGTAGTTCATGATGCTGAGATGGTGTGCTACATGCTTCTGGCCTCTTTTTTAAAATTTTATTTATTTATTTTGGCTGCACTGGGTCTTCATTGATGTGCACGGACTTCCTCTAGTTGCAGTGAATGGGAGCTACTCTCTAGTTGCAATGCTTGGGCTTCTCATTGTGGTGGCTTCTTTTGCAGACATAGCCTCTAGGATGTGCAGACTTCAGTAGCTGCAGCATGCAGGCTCAGTCGTTTGAGCATGGACTTAGTTGTCCTGTGGCATGTGGAATCTTCCTGAGCTAGGAATCAAACCTGCATCCTCTCCATTGGCAGACAGATTTTTAACTGCTGGACCACTAGGGAAATCCTTGCTTCTTTCATTTAATATTATACTGAATATTTCTCCATGGCATTTTAAAGAGCTCTGTGGTCAGATCCCACCTTGTGAAGAAGACAGTATGAGTGCCCTCCTTATCCTGGGGGCCTGGCCTGCTATCTGAGTTTCTCCATTGGGCTGGAAAGGACTCCCTCTCCTGCACTGTGGAATAGGTGTGGATATCCAGACTCCTTGGCTCCCCAGATGCACAAATCCTGTCTGCTGTGAGACCTTAAGCCAGGCCCTTGACTTCTCTGTGCCCACCATCCTTTTGTGTAAAACAGGGTAATAATAGGGCCCACCCAGGAGGCTGATCTGGAGGTTAAAATAAATACCTGTAAGCAGCACATTATGAACCTCTCAAGGGAGATCAAGTCTTATTTGTATGTCATTGCTCTCTTCCTGTCTTCAGGCACAGTAAGGTTAATCAATTTACCCAAAATCCCACAGCAGTTCAGTGGAAGAGGGGCATTTGCCCCCCAGCCCCACAACCTCCTGCTCACAAGAACCTGAGCAAGTTATGGCTCCTCACTGAGGCTTGATCTCCCCACTGAGTTGCTGTGAGGATCTGATGACATTAGGCCCTGCAAGCATTTTGTAAACTAAAGTGCTGAATTGGTGCCTCTTATTGTCTATCACAATAGTAAGCCCAGAGAAACTCTGAGATTTTAAGGCCGCAACACCAGAAGCCCAAGGAGCTCAGAAAAGGAGTGGGGAGTTGACAGATCTGGGCTGTCAAGAGAGCTTCCGAGACGTGGTGGTCCTAATTCTGATGCCGTGGGAAAGTGGCTCAGAACCTAGACTTGGCTCAGGCTGACCTTCAGCTATAAATCTTGTGTAGTGCAACCCCCCACCACAAACATATTTACACACAGACACACCACACACACACACACACACACACACACACACACACACACACACACGGTGGGCATTAGTGCTGGTCACCAGTTGCTGATACAGTGCAAAAAGGTTTAGAAGCCATGGTTGCCTCTGGTCGGTCAAGGCAGAGACCACTTTTGTCAGCATGGCCCCAGCCCAGTGACAGCCCCCTTGAGGTAGGGTTGGAGGGGTCACTGAGTAGGGTATAGTCACTGTCCCTGAGCATCTCAGCCACCCTCGGCTTGTCTGGTGTGATGGTGGGGTCAGTGGGGCGTGGGGGTGGGGGGTCAGTGGGGCGTGGGGGTGGGGGTTCCCTGACCTCTGGGTTGGGCCAGGGTCGCCAGAGCTCAGGGCTCACTCCAGAGCCAGAGTAACGGATGGAACTTGCTCCTTTCTTAGAAATGTCCTCTGGGTCCTGGAATAGGGTAGGGGCATGAGAGGTGGGGGTCATGAGGCCTCCCAGCTGGTGGGGCCCCTTGGGATAAGCTGTGGTAGTGGAGCCCCAAGGGCCTGGTTCCGGCCTCAACTGACTGCCTGCTACCCTGGGGGTCAGGAGACACTTTCCTCTCTCGGCCTCAGTGCCCATATGTAAAATGGGAAAGAACAGTCCCCTCCCTGGCTCCCTCCTTCAAGGGAAGATTAGACGTGGACATTGTAAAGGTGCTGTGCACTTTCAGTTCACTGATACTTGCTTCATTCATCCACTAATTCACGCACATGGAGTTTACTGACCATGGGCTGCCTCTGCTCTAAGCATGGTTTGTGAGCTCAGAAGGGAAGGGAGCACCTCTGCCTTCTTCAAGCAGCATCCACGTCTAGAACAGAGGCCAGATTAGTGGGTTTGTAGGAGCTGATAGACCCTCAAGTTTCCCTGGGTCTTCACTGGTCTGAGTAGAATTTCTGGCACTGTGGGAAGTGGGGAAGATGGGCCTTTCTGACTCCGGGGCATTAAGAGCCCCCATGATGATGTCTACAGCTCAGGCAAGCCCTGCCCCCCACCCTCTCTGCCTCCTGGCTCCCCAAGGCTCTGGCCTGAGGCTGGCCTGGCCTTTCCCAGGGTGCCTGGCCCACAGCCTAGTGAGTCATCTTCCGCTCTAGAGGCAGGACACCCCATCCCACCCCAAGAGCACACACAAATGGAGGCTCCCCCCTACATCTGTGCCTGGGTTCGAGGGAAGGAGGGAGAGAACAGGATGGGCTGGAAACAGGCACTGGCTAACTTCCGTTCCCACGATCCCTCACCCCAGCCTGCCTGCATGCTGGAGAATGGGTGGAGGTGAGGGAAGCAAGATCTCCTTTGCAGAGCACTTACTCTGCAATAGATGTCCCCCCCATTTAAAAAAAATATTTATTTATTTATGGCTGCCCTGTGTCGTCTTTGCTACACACGGGTCTTTTCAAGTTGTGGTGAGCGGGGGCTACTCTCTAGATGCAGTGTGCAGGCTTCTCATTGCAGTGACTTCTCTTGTTGCTGAGCACAGGCTCTAGAGCTGGGGTTAGTTGCTCGGGCTTAGTTGTCCCATGGCGTGTGAGATTTCCCCAACTAGGAATGGAACCTGTGTCCCCTGCATTGGGGGGTGGATTCTTTCCCACTGAGCCACCAGGAAAGCCCCACCCTCATCTTTGAAGTGAAAAAAACCAAGGCTGAGGGGAAGGGATGTTTGCAACAGCTGGAAGATGATGGTGCTGGGCCCAGCGCATATGGGCCCGATACTCTGTGCAGTGTTCTTTGCTGAGCAAGGTCTAAACATTTTGAATAAATAATTTTTAGAGCTGGTAGGGAAGGGCTCTGGAAGCTGACCTCATCCACAAGTTCTGAGCCAGGATTGGGACTAGGGGCCAGACCACTGTTGTGAGCAGCAGTGTGCACAGGGTGAGTGGGTGCATTTCCAGGGAGCTAGGGTTGCTAGATTTAGCAACTCAATGGGCATGAGTTTTAGCATGCTCCGGGAGGTGGTGAAGAACAGGGAAGCCTGGTGTGCTGCAGTCCATGGGGTTGCAAAGAGTCGGACATGACTGAGCGATTAACAACAACAATGACTTAAAGACTTTGGGGTTCCCAGGTGGTGCAGTGGTAAAAAATCCACTTGCCAATAGAGGAGACGCAAGAGACACAGGTTTGAGCCCTGGGTTGGAAATATCCCCTGGAGTAGGAAAATGGCAAGCCACTCCAGTATTCTTGCCTGGAAAATCCCATGGACAGCAGAGCTTGGCAGGCTACAGTCCCTGGGGTCAAGAAGTCAGACACGACTGAGCATGCACCCTTAAGACTTCGTCAGATTCCCAACGGTATTCCTGCCCACTACCCAACACACACACACACACACACACACACACACACACACACACACGCGCACATGCACACACATCACCACTCAGATATAGGACCCAGAAAATCTGGGTTTTGGTTTCTCAGCCTGTAAAGTGATGGTGACAGTCCCAACCTCTTGGGCCCTGGAGATGAGTTAATTCAGAGTGTACTAGCTCTTCAGGAGATGTTTTTCACATCTGTTGAGATCTGACTGTCCACCTACCTCCTAACCCCCACCTCCTGCTTCCGGCCATTACCCATGGTGTTAAGAAACTCTTCCTTCCCAGGCTGGAAGATCCAGCTGTATCTTCTTCAAATTAAGGCATGGGGGCGTGGTTGTGGGAGAGCCATGGCAGGAGAAAGGGAAAAAACCCACATGAAACAAGACTGAAGTTAAATTCAAACCACATGCACCGCAGCCCCATGCCATGCTGGCCTCTGCTGCCACCCGTGGGTGTTTGGCGGAAGTGCAGTGCCTGGAGCTCCAACTTCCTCACTCAAGCCAGAAGACTGGATCCTGGTACTGAAATCAGGGAGAAAGGTCAGACTGTCCACCCCCCATCTCCGGGCATGACCTCACTCATCCCCCTCCCTCAGGAAGCCTGGTGAGGAGTTTAGAGTCCACCTGTACCTTCCCTCCTCCCCCATCTGTTTACAGAGGAAGAAGCTGAATCCCAGAGTGGAGAGCAACTTGACCAAAGTCACAGAGCAAGTCCATCAACAGATATGCATGAGGCACCTGTTGTATGTCAGGGACACAGCAGTAAACGTAGAGAGGTCTGGTCTCTGCTTTTACGGACATTATCCAGGGGACAGAATAGAGAACACAGCCCATCGCCATCTAATTCAACGTACTCTAGGCCTGGTCCAACTCCTCATTTATGTTTTCTGTGACCCTAATGAAGTCACACAGCTCTTCTGACACGCTGATTATGTGGGGTCAGACCCCAGCTTTGCTAAATCCCAGCCAGTTTTGCCACATCCAGCTTTATAACCCCAGACAAGTTGCTTCATTTCTCCTAGCCTTTGTTCCTCACCCATAAGATGGCAAGTTCGTTACCTCTGAGCCACCAGGGAAGCCCATAAAATGGCAGTCATAGTGATACGTAACTCAGAATTGGCGTGAGGGTTACATGAGATAATACATAAGAAACAGCGCCTCACTGAACATGACTTGGAAGTAAAAGTCCCCACCAAGCGTATGTGGAGTGCATGTCATTCCCTGAGATGAGAGGTCAGGAGGACAGAGGGTGGGGTGTCCCTTCTGGGCTGAAATGTGGGCAGCGGGGTTGAGCTGCCAGAAGCTGGGCCTGAGCCCCAGCACAGAGAGTGAGAGCTGCCCCCTCAATCCTTTCAGCCATCAGTGGTGGTTTCTAGAAGGGTGGGGAGATTTTCTAGTGCTAGAGGTTGGGGTCCCAGATGGACCCCTCTGGACCAACAGTGAAATCTGGGTCTATGCAGAAATCATCTTCTTGCTTCATCCCTCCCATCAGGACATTAAGGACCCTAGGTTCTTATTCCAGCTCCGCCACTTACTGACTCCATAACTATGGCTTCTTCACTTCTCTGGGCCTGCTTTCTCAGCCAGGTGGCTCTTGGAATCTTTTGTGCAATCACAGTCAGGTAGTAGCTGGGCTGGACTCATCTTGAAGGCATGCTCATTCACAAATCTGGCAGTTTCTGCTGGTGTTTGAGTAGGACCTCATCCGGGCTGTCAGCTGGGGTAGCCTGCACATGGCCTCTGCATGTAACCTGGGCTTCCTTACAACATGATGCTGGGCTGTAAGAATGAGTGACTCGAGAGCGAGGTAGAAGAGTATGGCATGGGTATGGCTTAGCTTTGGTTTTGCTTTTTTTTTAAGGTTTTTTTTTTTTATGAGAATTTTTTAAAAGTCTTTATTGAATTTGTTTCAATGTTGCTTCTGTTTTATATTTTGGTTTTTTGGCTATGAGGCATGTGGGGTCTTAGCTTCCTGACCAGGGACTGAACTGGCATTCTCTGCATTGGAAGGCAACGTCTTAATTGCTGGACCACCAGGGACATCCCTGGCCTAGCTTTGGATGTCACATAGTACCCCTTCTGCTGTTCTCTATTGGTTGGGGCAGTCTCAGAGGTCCACCCAGTTTCAAGGGTAGGGAACATAAACCTCATCACTCTATAGGAAGAGTGTCAG
This sequence comes from Antilocapra americana, assembly GCA_007570785.1. Taxonomy (NCBI): domain Eukaryota; kingdom Metazoa; phylum Chordata; class Mammalia; order Artiodactyla; family Antilocapridae; genus Antilocapra; species Antilocapra americana. The sequence continues at coordinate 2,058,067 of ML663009.1, read as the reverse complement.
TACCACATTGTAAGAAGACCATTTGTCATGGAAAATACTGTGATAGCTGTCTGAAAAATGCAAGCTACCACACGCCCCTGGACTGCTTATGAGGATAAACTGAGACAGTGATATAAAGTACTTCTCCTATGCTGGGCACATGGTGAATGCTCAGCTATAGCTGTTTTTGGTTTTTATTGATGTGGCCCCTTCACTTTCCACCTCTGCCAAGAACCACAGGGGTCACCACCCACAGAGGTGCTGTGCAGTCGCGTGGCCACAGATGGCCACTGACAGGGACGCACAGACACACGCATGAGCCTGCACAGTTGAAACGCATATCGTGTCTCTCATAAGCCCTCCTCCAAGTGCACACTGTCTGACCTAAGTGGGGCAGTGACCCTGTGGCAAGAAGGACCTGAGGCTCCTTAGGCCCTTGATCTCTCCCCTTCCTGTTCTCAAAGCACATTCCCCAGAGTTCTGGGGCCCATCCAGAGCAGCCAGTCCCGAGGGAATCCTGTGGTTTGGAGACTGCCCTTGCAGCTGCCTGAGGCCTGGGAACTCTGTGGAGCCTTGAGAGGCCCCTCCTCCCAGAAGGGAGGGTCTGTAAGGGACAGGCTGTGACGTGGGAAGGGATGGATGATGGGAGGAAAAGGGAAGGGGTCTCAAAACAGGAACAGGTGGAGAGACCGAGGCCCCAAGAGGGAAAGAGTCTTGCTCAAGGTCATATCACCTGGTCAAACCAGGATTTGAGCCCAAACTGTGTGGCTCCACAGTTTGCACTCCTAATTGCTATGCCCAGAAATCCCTCTTTTGGAACTTTCATTGATGAACCTGAGGACCTGAGAAGGGTAGCAGCCATCAGCGAAATTGATAGCCCATTAGGTTGGGAACATCCAGTACTAACTCCGTGCCCGTGGACATCGGTGGGGTCAGGAACGCAGACAGTCCATCTGGGCCATTAGCCAGGGCTCAGTTCCCAGGGAAGAGGCGCCTCCATGATCCCAGCATTGCCTGTGGATGGACAGCATTTTGTTTTCTACCAGTTCTGACCTGGGTCAGGAGAATGTGTCATTGTCTCAGTACAGATGAGGCTGCAGAAAGGCAATTCAGGCAACTAGGGCACCAGGGAGACAGGTGAGCCCCAGGGGAGGTGAAGGGGGCTCTTCCCAGGGTAGGTGGTGGTTTAAGAGCACGGGCCCTGAAAGCAGCCACCCAGGCTCCACTCCTTACCATTTAGGTGACTTTCCTGAGTCTCAGGTCCCCTGTTTATAAAATGCAGGGATAACAGTATCAGAACCCTTGATGTAGGACTGCTGTGGGGATTAAAACAGCCAGGGCTTGGAAAGCAGGGGTGGGGTGCCTGGCACCTGAAAAGTGTTAAAAGTAGCATTAGTGATGGTTAAGAGTGGTGGTTAAGATTCTAAGATTATGGAGTTCCCAGTGTTCTGATTTGAGCAGTGCTGGGGCCCAGACACTCTGCTGGTAAATACTTATGTATCTGTGCTCATAGGAAAGGCTGGAGATCCCTCCCGGCCTGCGAGAGCCTGATGGGACCCACCACCCCTGAACTTGCATTGTACTTGTCATTTTTGTTTTCAGGTTCCTATCTTCCCACACAGACTGTGGTGCCCAACAGGGCACAGACTTTTTTTCTTACCTCTAAGTCTCCACCCAGCACCGTGCTTGGTACCTGGAAGGTACTCAGTAAATCTTTGTTAAACTGTCAACAAATGAATAAAATAAAAACTCAGTTAACTTCTCATTCATTGAATCATGTGTCTGTGTGTCCATTTGTGCTCATTTGTCATCACTGATCTTTCTGTTCTCCCACCCATTTATTTATTCATCCATCATCAATCCATCCTGTTATTTTTTCAGCCATTACTCATTAGCCATCCATTTGTCCATCAATATGTCCTTTTTCATCACTGATCCACCAGTTGGCCCAGCTTACATGGCCTTAAGTGGGCTAGAGGTCTTGCAGGTGATTTTGGTGGGGTTCAGGGTGGGAGTGTGTCCAGAGGCAGGCTGGTGAGTTGTTAGGCTTCCCTCAGAGCTGGGGAAGCGGTCACAGACTAGGTCGGGGTCGGGAGGATTGGTGTTGCCCAGGGCTGGCAGGAGTGCCCTGGAGTGAGGCAATGGCCTCGTAGATCAGAGCCCTTTCCTGCCTCTGGGGAGGGTGACGTATGGGGTATAGCAGGGTTTAGGGTATGAAGAGGGGGGCTAGATGGGCCTTTACCAACTACCTGAACAATTAAACAAAAACTGTTCTGAGCCAGATCACTTGAAACAACTGCAGATACCCAAAAGGAAAATGAATCTGTGCCTGAAATGGGAGCTCAAAGGAGCTCCAACAGAATCCAAGCTGCCCAGGGGCGTCTTCAGCCTCCACCCCAGCTGACCGGACTTTGAGGAGCTCTGATGCCTGTGCTATTATAGGGGAGATGCCTGGACACCCTGATGCAGCAGCTCTGCACCCCTGTTCTTTCTCTCAGCTTCCCTCATCCCCCACCCCCTTTAGCCCCTGTGTTGCCACGGCAATGGGCTTGGATCTAATTAGCCATCTTTAATGAAGCAGCCACAGCTCGAAGTGCCGTCAGCACCAGGCCTCACCCTGCTCTCCAGGGCGGGGGCCTCTGGTGAACTCTGCCTTCTGAGCACCCACTTGCCTCCGGATCTCTTGACCCTGGGACTTGCACCTCCCATTTCTTGAGGCATGAGTGATTCCCTGTGTTGAGTCCTGTGTGTTGTCTGGGAGCGCCTGGGTGCCAGCCAGAATGGATTCATCTCTGCAGGGCCTGGTCCCACTGGAGTGAGGGAGGGAATGAATGCAACTCACTAACAAGCCCCAGCTCTGCACTGCCTCCCAGCCACTTAGAGGAAGTAAGGCCCAGGTCATATAGCTGGAGAGAGGGTCATATAGGGAAGGAGGTGTTCAGAGAGAAAGCCAAATGTGGAATTAAGTAGCTACAGCGATCAAGCAATGGGATCGGAGGGGAGGCCTTCGGACCACTGGCCGTTTTACTCACATAGGATTACCTTTAGGATCTGGCTGTTTGGACTGGTGTCCATCCTCCTTGCTCAAACCATCACTCAGTTAACTGGTCTGGCTGTTCCCAACCTTCCCCCCAATGTTATGAGCCCAAGGGGAGGAGGAAGAAGAGCAGGCCCTGCCCCTAGGGAAGTCCACAGTCCATCTCATTCAGAAGGTGACAGGTGGGGAGACTCACTGGTCCCAGACCAAAGGCAGAAGAGGGCTTGGGCTCTCCTGGAGCACCCTCACTTCTGCCCTCTTGGGTGGTGTCAGGGAGGCTGAGAATGTGCATTTCTAACACAGCCCCGGGAGTTGCACGGGGACGCACTTTGAGAACCACTGCTATAGAGGGACCAGGAAGGGAGTTCATGCAGAGCCCCCACTCTTGCCTGCATTCGTTCTTTCATTCAGCAGACTGGCTCAAGAGTTGCTCAGGGTGGGACTCTCATGAGACCCAGGAGAGACAGATAGGTTCATCAGTGGTTCTTTCATTATGCAGGGCAGACTTAGGGAGCACCCATTAAGTGCCAGGCTCCGCCCCCTAGCACAGCCTCTGGGAGCACCCCCACCTCTGGTCATTTAGTGCTCACTTCTCTGGGACCCCTGCCAGGCGCAGGTCACACCGGTCTTCTCTTCCTACTTTCTTGGAATTCCCTATGTCTGTTTTCATTGTTGGCTATGTGGGGTTGGTCTGTTGGGGAGTTAAAATGTTAGTGTTGGATATCTGGGGACTCTGAAGATGCTACTACCTATGGCCAAGGGTGTGGGGTGTGGACTCACATTAGTTGAGGGCCAAATGGGGATGGGGAGGCAATGGGGCAGAGCAGGATAGGAGGCTGCAAGGGCCAGCAGGAAGGGTTGATCCTGTGCTGTGGGGATGCCAGGAAAGTGTCATGAGCTGGGACCTGCATGGGCTCTTTCCCGCTAGGTGTGACTGCTTGGTGTGTGGGGAGAAGGGAGGAGGAAGAATTGCTGGAGTTATTGTTTCATTAGCCAGCATCTATGTGCAGAGGGCTATGGCTTATGAAAGGGTCGTGTGCCCTGCCCTCAAGGAACTTACAGTCTCTTGGGAAGAGAGGAGCATCAATCTAGCTCAAATGTATACTTTTAAATTGTGATACCTGGTTAAGAAAAACTGAGGTTCTTTGAAAGCATAGAGCAGTTGCGTCCGACCTAATCAGAGGTTCAGGGAACGCTTCCCTGAGGTGACATTTGCACTATGACTAGTCTTAAAGGAAAAGAAAAAGCACTTGTAGAGACTTCCCTGGTAGTCCAGTGGCTAAGACTCCATGCTCCCAATGCAGGGGACCTGGGTTCGATCCCTAGTCAGTGAACTAGACCCCCCCCATACTGCAACTAAGAGTTTTCATGCTGCAACTAAGACCTGGTGCAGCCAAATAAATTTTAAAAAAAAAAAAGCACTTACAGGAGAGAAAAGAGACATGGGCCAGGGCCCTGGGGCAGGTGAGAGCCTGGTTTGTTTCTCGCAGTTAAGACGGCAGGGGAAGGGGCTCTCAAGCATGGGGGAGCTGTGGGAACTGGGACTGGCTTGGTGATGGGATCAGAAGTTCTCCACTGTGCAGGAAACCCAGAGGGAAGCAGGTTTGAGGAGGGAATCTGGTAGGAGTGTGGTGAGTGTGGGAGCCTTCAGTGCACTAGGGAATTATGAGTTCTCCAGGCAGCTGCAGGGCACATCAGAGCCCCATGGTAAGGTAGAAACTGGTACAAAACCAAGCTCATGTGTGCCCCTCATGATTAAATCAGTCTGGGATAGGTTTGGGCACTACCTGGGATTTAGGGAACAGTTCCTGAGGATCTCACCAGGAGGCATCCTGGAGGACAGTCTGGTGATGGTGTGAGCAGTGCCTATAAATGCCTAAACCCCCTACCCCTGGGGGTAGTGGGATGGGGTGGAGAGGAATAAGACTCGAAGTCTGTTGGACTCTCAAGCACAGGACACAGGTCTCCTGGGTGGAGCAGGTGTAGGAGTGACTCAGGGTAGGCCCTTTCCCTGGTAGTCCCCTCCATGGTCCAAGTGCTCTGTCCCTGGAGGTAGGACAGCAGCAATTTCCAGGGATGTGTATGTGTGCACATCCCTAAATTTGTGTGCCTATTAGTGCCTGGTTATAGTTGCATGAACACGGAAGCACGTGTGGCTGCGTGCAGCACTGGGTCGGTTTCACATGTGTGTCAGGGTGCAGGTCTGTATGGGACTATATTGTGTGTCCTTGGCTCTGACCCACGCGTGTGTACTAATCGAGGACCGAGGGCAGGCATCCATATATGTGGGCTGGTTCGATGTGGGCATTTCCATGCCCCTGTGTGTGCCTCCGTGCGTACAGGTGTGGGAAAAAAGTGTACTCGCCTTTGTCCACGGGTATGCGCGGACTTGTGTCCACAGAGGGAGATAGGTCTGCAGGCGGACGCCGCCGTGTGGCGAAGCTGCGGGGGCGAGGTGGGGCGCCCCTGGCGTGTTGGGGGAGAGGGGCCCGAGAGGAGGGGGAGGGGTGGCCCGGGGGCGGGGGACTCCCTCCTCCCCTCCGCGCTGCCGGCGGCGCCGCGCGGGGCTCGCCGGGCGCACTGGCCCAGCGGAGGAGGCAACAGCGCCGCCGCGGGCCCGGCTGCCGCCATCAGATCGCCGCTGGAACTGATACCGCGCGACCGCAGCCGCGGCCCGGCTGAGCCCCGAGGAGGGAGCTTCGGTGGGAGGGAGGGGGCCCGTCGACTCCCGGCGCCCCCGCCCCAGCGGCGGCGGCGGCGGCGGCGGGCCGGCCGCATGCTACAGATGGTGAAGACCCTGGCCCAGTTCACCATCGCGCTGGAAGACATGCGCGATCTGGGCCCGGCTGCCGCCTCCGGGGAGCCCGCCGGGGGGAGCAACAGCGCTGACCCTGAGGAGCCCGGGGAGGCCCAGGTATGGGGGAGGGGGAGGGGCAATGAGGGACCTGGGCCAAGGCGTAGAAGTCTGGCGCCCCGGACTGGGGGAGGCACGGACAGAGATGATGGGGCCCAGCAGCCGTCTGGCTGTGGGGCTCGGGACTCAGTGATCAGTGATGGTGGCAGGGAGATGGAGGGTGTGTGAGAAGTCCTGGCAGGGGTGGTGTGGCTGGCAAGATGCTGAGGGTTAGTACAACCAGAATGCAAACTGGGGATGGCAGAAGGGCTGGCAAGCTCAGCTGGGTAACAGGTCTGCACCCTGAGACCCAGCAGTGCTTGGCAGTCCTATACTGAGCACCGATACAGGTCAGCCTGGAGGCTGAGGCTGTCACCAGGGTACCCTGGGTCCACAGATTCAGGGAGAGGAGGTTTTTCCAGCCTCTGTCTCAGGATGAACGTATGTGCTGGAGGGTAAGGGGTGGTCAGTTTTGCTCCCCTCCTTCGCATCCTCTCCCTGGAGTCACTGGGCCTGGGAGGTGTCATGCTGGGGTGGCAGTGATTGTGTCCCCATTCCTGGCTCAGTGTGTGTTCCTCTGCGGGGGAGGGGGAGGCTGCCACCCGCTGTCTCTGTGCTTTGTGTGTCTCTCTGGGCCTGGACTCTGATTGTTCCACTCTCCTGGGCTCCAGTGGGGGCTGTGGTTTTGTCCTCCTCCCTATGCCATATTGTGTGTATCTCTAAGGACCTGGATGCATTTTTTCTCTCTACGGTGTCTGGCCTTTCCGGCTTCTCTCTGTACACATGTCTCTGTCTTCATGTCCCGTATGTAGGAGTCTTGGGCTTCGGGTCATGTTGTCCCAGTTATACTGGTAGGAGAGGGCCCCCCCCCCCACCGCCCTGTCCTCCTGCTGTATCTCTTGGGCCCCACTTGCCCTCCCCCTTCAGTGCCCCATGTAGTGAAGGTCTGGGGTTGGGGCTGCTGAGGGGCGAGAGGCTGTGTGGGAGGCTGGGCCTACAGGGCTGTCCCGCCCAGAACAGGTGTGCCTGCTGATCTGGTTGACAGCTGCACTGCCTGTCCCCTGCTTCCCCTGGCCCCCACCCCCACCGATACTCACACCCGTGTCTGGGCACGTGCGGAAGGGGCACTCAATGCAGTGACAGGGAACTGGCCTTGTTTTCCGTACCTCTACCTGACAGCTGAGTGATGGCCCGCTGTGCTTTTGAGCAGGGAGGAGGCTGGAAAGGCGGCTGTTGCAGCGTCAGCCTCCCTGCATGAGCTACTAACCCCAGTTCTGGGCCATAAGGCCCAGCACCCACCCTACCTCCCTCAGAAGGCCTCCCTGCCCATGACTCTCACTGCTGGGCCTGGCAGGCTTGGGCTGGGGAAGTGGTGGGGGAGGGGGCTGTGCCACCCAGGGCCGAGTCTGGCCTGATCCTACAGTTGAAGCTCCCTCTCCAGCAGAGAGAGGGATGTAGATAAACAACCTTGCCGAGACACAGTGAGGATGGACCTTAAAGACCCAGTGTGTGCGGAGAGCTGCCGTGCTCCCCAGGTCCTCACTTTCCCAGCGCTGGGAGGGAGGTGTTATTTGTTCTATTTTATAGAAGAAAATGTAGAAGTCCAGGCGGTTAGGTGACCACCCATGGTCACACAGCTGGGAGGGGCCAGGCTGGGGACCCTGTGGCTCATGGCTGGCTGGGCAGTCTGAGTGAGAACTCCGAGTTCTTGGGCCCTAAGGCTCAGCATGAGGTGGCTAAAGAGACTCTGTTACCCATTGCCAGTCACTGGCTGTGTGACCTCCGACAAGTCAGGCCACTTCTCTGACTTGACTTCTTCACCTGTGTATTGGAGATGACAAGGCCTGTCACAGAGCTGTGAGTGTGAAGCTAAAGTGAGGCCACGTCTGTGACACGCTGAGGTGTTTCCCTGCAGAAGGTTGGGCATCTGGGCCTTTCCTTGGGAAGCCCTTATGGCCCTTGATGCCCTCCCTCCCAAGCTCTCATCCTAGAGTGGCCTAGTCAGTGCTGCCTCCTACTGGAAGCCACCCTGGTTTTTTTAAGGCCTCAGAAGCACTGAGCATAGGTGGTCTGGCTGTAGCTGGGGGCTCTGAGACAGAATCCAGTGCCTTCTTACCATCAGAGCACAGCACTGAGGAGGGGCAAGCCAGCCTCTTCCCTTCCCCCTAGTGGGTGGCATTCACACCCCAACCCCTGAGTTCCTAGCATAGAAGCCTACTTTTTAAAGTATGCCTTGTTGTAGTACAGGCTTGGGAACAGGCCTGACCTGAGTTAAAGGGAGGGGGAGACCTGAGGTATCTACGAGTAGAGAGGTGAGCAGTGGCTGAATCAGGCCAGCTGGGCAAGCCCAGTGCTTAGGCCACTCAGCAGACACAGACCCTGGGCACAGTAGTGATCAGCCCTGCTCCACCGGCTGAGTCCCAACCCTGAGAAGCTCCCGGGGTGGGAACTAGAGGGAGGCCACAGACACAGACACCCACCATGGCATCGTCACACACAAAGAGCATCCACACTGACTGGCAGGCCTTCATGGCTGGAGCCCAAGCTCCTACTGAGGCCAAGCTGAGGACTGACCGGGAAGGAGAGTGGAGGGGGTAGAATAAGCCCAAGAGATCTGGGGCCCAGCGGAGTTGGGACTTGGCTTAGGACTACTCCAGGAGCTTGGAGGAGACTCAAGTGGAGTCCTTGCCTGGGGAGAGAAGCTCTTAGAGCTGTGCCATCTGGGAAGGCTTCCTAGAGGAGGAGTGGGCCAGAGGCATAGGAACTGGTAGCACGGGGCAGGTAAGCTGAGTCCCAGGATGGAACACAGAGAGGGCAAACTGACTTCCAGAAAAACCTTGCCAGAGACTGCCCTGTCAGGGATGTGCTCCTTGTCCCTGAGGTTGTGGGTGTGGAGTCTCCGTAATGCAGATCATCAGAGCCTCAGAATGGAGATATCGCTGCCTGGATCTCCTTAAAATGGGAAGAATAATCACACATACCTCACAGGATGGTCAGAAGGAGAAAATAGTGCACGATGTTTAGAATAGTGCCTGGCATGGAGTGAGGCTCCGTTAACCTCTCTTACTGAGTGCACCAGGACCCAGCATTGTCTGAGAGGGGCTGAGCCCTGCTCCTGCTTTGCTGCATGACATTCAGCACTGCCCTCACCTCTCTGGGCTGCCTTTTCTTTTCTGTAGCAGGAGGTGACAGTTTTGACTTTCTGGGATGATGTGAAGCCCAAGGTAGGGTCTGACTCCACAGTACTTAGCCCAGAGATGGGGTTTTCAGAGTTGGCAGCCTGAGTAGGGGTGGCCTGGAGGCACTGACCTTCGCAAATGTGAGAAGCTACTGACTTTCTTGAGTCCTTTTCAGGAGTCCAACAGGAAGCCAAGAAGTAAACAGGAGATCTCCAGAGCTGCCAGTAGCCCTGGAGAGGGGAGCGGAGGGATGAGGGTTGAGGAGCGCAGTCTGGGGAGGCAGGCGTGTGAGTTGCAGGGAGAGGTACTGCCTGCAGGGGGAGCATGTGAGCACAGACCTGGTAGAGTGGCGGTCCAAGGTGCTTTGGGGAGGACAGACCTTGAAGACCTAGGCAAGGGCATGGATGGGTTCTCTGGGCCCATGTGACTGCAGGTGGCATGTGTGAGAGGAACAAGGCACTTCTCACCCTCTGCCTTCTGTCCCCCCAGGATATGCGGAAGCACGTGACCATGACTCTGCTGGACACAGAGCAGTCATACGTGGAGTCACTGCGCACCCTGATGCAGGTGAGACTTGGGGTGGCCTGGGTCCCTGAATGCAGCCATTCTGAGTCTAGGTGGTTGTTGGACGTGTGGGAACACTGGGGACCAAGGTTAGAGAGGAATGACCCTGGAGCATACCACTCGTCCATGGAGGAAGCTCCCTCCAGGGCAGGAGAGAAAGCAGAGGGGCTGTAATGAGGCCAGACTGGGGCACCCAGGGCAGATGCTCCCTCCTCCTACTGACCTTCCACCTCTCCTGGCAGTGCTGGGTCTGAGCTTAGATCTGTGAGCCCCCTCTGGTCCCACCCCCACCTTCACTTCATTCATTGACTGAAAAAATGTTGGTTGAATGGAATTAAATGTTAGCACACGCTATGTGCCAGGCCCTGTTCCAGATGCAGGAAACACCAGGACAAATAAGAGAGAAGCCTCTTCTGCAGGAATTGACAGTCCTGCTAGGGACATAGTTTAGTATATGGGCTCTTAATGCATCACATTGGGGTGGGGGGGCGCCTGGGAGGTAAAAGTTCAAGGAGTTTTCCCTGGAGGAGGTGCTGGCTTCCTTCTGCCCTGTCTTCTCAGCAGCAGGAACAGCAGGTGCGAGGTTGAGTAAGGAGAGACCTGGCCCTTTCAGGAGTCCATGTGGCCAGCACAGAGCACAGGGGTCAGTCCTGTGGTGAGGCTGAGGGAGCCAGCAGAGCTCACGTGGTGGGGACCGTCAGTACCAGGAGGAGAATTTGGACTCTACCAAGGGTCCTAGGAACTACTGAAAGGCTTTGAGCGGGGACAGTGTATAGTCTGACTCACGCTTTATAAAGTCTACCTGACTGCTGGGAGGAGGGTAGCAGAAGAGGAGGCCAGGGCCACTGGGGCCAGGCAAGGGAGGAGAGGCCACCACCCGGGGGGAGACTGCAGAGAGGGGAGTTGGGGACAGATATTTAGGAAGTGGACCTATCCAGCCAGATACGGTAACTGGTTGGCTGTGGGGTAAGATGGGGATGGTGCCCAGGATGCCCAGGATGGTGCCTGGGCTCAGGCCTAGGTGACTAAGGCACTAAAGGAGCCCTCTGTGAAAAAAGGAGGGGGTGAGATGGTGAGTTGAGGTTCAAATGTGGGGGTTTGGAAAGCCCAGGATCTGGAGCCCAGGATAGAGAGTGTGGGTCTGAGCTAAAGTGGGACCTTGTGGTCATAACTGGGGACACGTTTTCTCAAACCACCTAGGCAGAGCAAGAGCGAAGGGTGGAAGGGAGAGCCTGGGGAAACATCCCAAGGATTCATTCATTCACTCCACAAATCCACCATGGAGCAGGCAGTGCTCTCTGGAGGGTTCAGCAGTGAATGTGAGTGATGAGGTCCTGTCTCCTGGAGCTCACAGACTGTGGCAGAGACTGACAGTAACCAGACAGGCTATGCATGAGGACACATGATGATGTAAAAGTGCACGGAGTGTATTCTTAAAACAGAATATTGTTCAGCCAAAAAGGAAGCTCTGACATATGCTACAACAAGTTCTTGGACATTATGCTAGTGAACTCAGCAGGTCACAAAAGGACAAATACTGAATGATTCCACTTATATGGGGTACCTAGAATGGCGAACCAAGTTCATAATGACAGAAAGTAGAATGGGGCTGCCAGTGGCTGGGGAGGGTGACATGGGGAGTTGGTATTTAGTGAGTACTGAGTTTCAGTCAGGGAAGATGAAAAAAAGTTCCAGAGATGAACGGTGGTGATGGTCTATAACATGAATGTACTTTAATGTGGGTATACTGAACCAGTCACTTAAAAATGAGCTATATATATATATATATACATATATATATATATATATAGCACCACAAAATACATTGTTTATATGTGTGTGTGTATTTTTTAAGATGAATAGAGCAGTGAGAACACAGAATGGGTGTCTGCCCTGGTGTTGGGGACCAGTGTATGGGGTGCTTAGCTGAGACCTGACGGGTAGGTAGGATTTAAGCAAGGGGAGAGCTTGGAGGGACTTGTTTCAGGTGGAGGACACAGCAGGAACAGGGCTGGGTGGCTGGAGGAAACCTAGAACAACTAGGAATAGGGAAGTGGCCAGTGTGGCTTCTGGGCAAGGAGCTGGCCTTTATTGTGAGCACAAGGAAGTCACAGGAGGGCCACAACCGGAATCCCATCTTTATGAGGTGTCCCTGGCTGCCAGGCAGGAATAGATGTGCAGGGATCTCGGGGGCCCTTGGTTGTCCCCTAAGTGGGAGTCAAAGGCGTGGGAATCAGTCCAGGGGTTTAGTCATTTGCTCCCTTCTGGATGATGCCTAGCCTAATGATCTCACTCCTCTGAGCCTCCGCGTTTTTGTCCTGTAAATAAAGCTAATCATACCCTCCTCTCAGTGCGAAGATTAAAAGGTGATGGGGTGGGCGTGCCTCTCTACCTCTGAATCTCTGGGCTGCCAGGCCGCACACATGGAGGCTTGCAGGGCCTGCGAGTGGAAGAGCTAAGGGAGGACGTTGCTGAGGACACCAGTTGAGAGTGTTGAGTGGGGAAGGGTGCACGCAAGAAAGACAGTGTCAGCTGAGACCAGCTGTCACTCGATGCAGCCCTGGTGTGTTGGAAGGACTGAGGTCCCGCCCAGGGTCCAGAGCACAGCTCTGGAGCCAGGCCACTGGTGTTGAAACTTGGCACTACCTCCTGACCAGCCATGTGACCTGGAGCAAGTTATATATCCAGTCTCTGCCTCTGTTTCCTCATCTGTTGATGAGGAATAATAATAAGACCTGTGTCAGGTGCAGATTACGAGGTACATGTATAATTTAACATACTGACTGGCAATTCTGCCTGCATGCATGCATGCATGTTTGTGTGTGTATCTATAAAATCACCTTTAATCCTTGTATTAACCTTGTGAGGCAGATATTATAATGCTGCTCTTCCTCATCTGAGGAAATGAAGGCTCAAAGAGGAAGAAACCTGCCCAGAGTCATCTATCTACTAAATGATATCCTAGTCTGTTTGGGCTGTTATAGTAAAAATTCCATTGATAGAGTGACCTAAACAAATAGAAATTTATTTCTCATAGTTTTGGAGGCGGGGGAGTGTAAGATCAAAGTGCTGGCAGATTAAGTGCAAATGAGGACCAGCTTCCTGGTCTGTAGGCAGCTGTCTTTTCACTGCATCTTCCGTGGTGGAAGGGCTGAGGAGCTCCCTTTCAAAGGGCACAAATCCCACTTGTAAGAGCTCCACCCTCATGACCTGCTCACCTGCCAAAGGCCCCCCCCAAATGCCACCACATGGGGCTTACATTTCAACATATGACTTCTGGAGGGACACATTCAGACCATAGCAAGCAGTAATACTAAGAGCTAACATTTACTGGGTGCTTAATATGTGTGCTTTACATAAGTTAATTCATGTAAACCGCACTACAGACCCCTATTTTACAGATGATGAAACTGATCACAGAGAGGTAAAGCAACTCGTTCAGGTTCACGGTGGGAGTGAGTGCCATAGCCTGGGTTGACTCCCTGTCAGTCTCACTCTAGGGTGGAGATCAGGCTCTACAGCCCTGGTGATCCCTCACAGTGACTGCTGCCAAAGTTGATTTGTATTATTCCTGAGGGCCAGGAGTTCACAATGAAGGAAGAAGTTAAATGCCAAAGTTAATAGCCAGAAAGAGGTGGGATTTGACCCCAGGTCCTAAGGGTGCACCCTTCCCTTCAGTGTCACCGTCACCCTTTGAGTCTTTCTTCAACCTGCAGATTCCCAGCTAATAACACTGCTTTCCCTGACCGACCGCTCTGTCTTATTTCCCACTTACTACCTTCTAATACACTGTGTGATAACTGTCGTTTAGGGTACTGCTGTCTCCCTCCTTCCACTAAATTGTCAGACGCACAAGCACAGGGACTTTTGTCTGCCCACAGATGCAGCTCATGCTTAGAAAGCAGGACATACGGTAGTTGCTCAGCAAGTATGTGGTGGATGAGCGCAGGTGTTGGCTCCTAGCAGGTTCTGCATGGAGTTCCCTGTCACTGTTTATTCTTTCCTCCAACTGGTGTGCAGGCTTCTGTGTGAGGCGCTAGGACCCAGAAGTGAGCGGTTTAACTCCTACTCCTTGGGTGACAGACCCTGGCAGAGACCCTGCCAGGGCTCAGACTAGCCTGGAAGCTGTGAGAGAAAGGCTACACACCCCTGCCCCCTCCACCTTTCCGGAACCTCAAACCAGGCGAGAGGATTCTGTTGAGCTTTACTTTCTCAAACTTGTTTTAGAACAAGCTAGGTTTTTTTTTAGTGTTTGATGTAAATGTTACCGCAGCATTCCATATACTTTTTCAAACAGCCTCGTTTCTTTGGCTTGTAGTTACAGTTTAGGCCAATAGACGGCGACATCTACATGAGCCACCAGCCACCGAGCAGGGCTATTCAAGCTCAGGAAATACCTCTGAATGCAAATTTGAAGTGAAAAATGGGAGTTTTAGTCATTAATTGACCAGAAAATCTGAAAACAGTGTTTCGGATACTGTCAAATAAGCCTTCAATAACTTTCCATATACCCCTCTGTACCTCCCTCTGCTTTATTTACCCCACAGCAATTAAGGTCTTTTAATTTACCACAGGATATCTACCTGTAATTGATTCTAAGACACATTCTTCACATTTTACCATCTCTGAAATGCAGGTTCATCCCATAGTTGATGGCCTATAATAACTTAATTGATAGCATCTGTTTTTTGAGGTAAATAAGAGTAATGATGCATCTTAGATTCAGTGACATGGTTTTTATTTATTTATATATTTAATTTGTGTGTTTCATCTGATTAGATTGTAAGCTCGATCTGGGCAGGGATTTTGGTCTTTCTTGTTCACTGCTCTCTCCAAGTTTTTAGAATAGTACCTGGCACATAGTAAACGCTCAATAAAATATTTGCTGAATTAGTGTGTGGAGTCTCCCAGGAGCGCAGTCTTCTTGCTTTCCTCACTCTAAGCTCTCTTCATTCACGCATCCAACAAATCTTTCCTGACACCCCTCACCACCAACTTGTGCCAGACCCTGGCTGCTGAGTGAGGGTCGTGGGGCTAGATCTTCCCATCTCCCTCCTAGAGCTCCCAGTTTAATGAAGGAGATCCCAGAGGCAGGGCCACTGAGCAGCAGGCCCAGGTGATTGTGTGTGTACCTGGGTGCCATCTCTGAGGGGCCTGGCACCGACCCTCTGGCCCCCCCAGGGCTATATGCAGCCACTGAAGCAGCCGGAGAACTCCTTGCTCTGTGACCCGTCACTGGTGGATGAGATTTTCAACCAGATCCCGGAGCTCTTGGAGCACCATGAGCAGTTCCTGGAGCAGGTGCGGCACTGTGTGCAGAACTGGCACGCCCAGCAGAAGGTGGGAGACCTGCTTGTCCAATCGGTGAGTGGCCCTGCTGTCCACTGCTGCACCCCCCACCCCATGTCCCTGCCCCTTCTAGGAGAGACCGGATGTGGCCTTGGATCCCACCCCTACCTCCAAGACGGACTCTAATCCCTTATCCAACCCCTAGAACTTAGCCAGACACTGGCACTGACCCCAGGTCCTGGATTGTCCTTGACGCTGCCCAGCCCCACAGCTTAGCTAGACTCTGGTGTGGACCTCAACCCCAGCTGGACACTGACCCTGATCTTGGACCCAGCCCCAGTTGCTGACGGCTTTCCCTGGTAGCTCAGTTGGTAAAGAATCTGCCTGCAATGCAGGAGACCCAGGTTCAGTCCCTGGGTGGGGAAGATCTCCTAGAGAAGGAAATAGCAACCCACTCTAGTATTCTTGCCTGGGAAATCTCATGGACAGAGAAGCCTGGCAGGCTACAGTCCATGGGGTCGCAAAGAGTTGGACACAACTAAACCCCCAAACCAGTTGCTGACACTGATCTGACCCTGGTCCTGACCTTGAGCTGCCACCGACTATGACCCAGACCTCAAATGGATGCTGGTACTGACCTCAGCCCCTACTTTAACCTTAATGTAAACAGTTGCCCTGGTCCTGACCCTGGACTTGGGCTTGATGCTGACACCGGCCTAGTCTTGGCTAGCTCTTTTCTCTATCGGGTATTTTAATAATAGTGGCAGTTTGGCACTTATTATGTGCTAGGTATTCTAAATACAGTATATATATCAATGACACAAAGGAGGTAGCTATGATTGATAATTCCCAAGTTTAAAGCTAATGACTCTGGGGATTCCCAGGTGGTCCAGTGGTTAAGACTCCATACTTTTACTGCTGAGGGCCTGAGTTCAAGCCCTCATCTGAGAAGTAAGATCCTACAAGCTGTGTGGGGACGAGGCCAAAAAAAAAAAAAACCCACAAGCAAAAAATAAAATTGATGACTCTGCCATGCAGAGAGAGAAAATAACCTGATCAAACTGACAATAGTAAGGGACTTCCCTGGTGGTCCAGTGTCTAAGACTCCACACTTCCAATATAGGGGGCCCGAGTTTAATCCCTGGTCAGGGAGCTAGATCCTGCATGTTGCAGCTAAGACACAGTGCAGCCAAATAAATAAATGAATGATATTTTGTTTTAAAAATCACAGTAAGTAGTAGATTCAACCCAAAAAACCTGGTTCCAGCGCCCATGCTCTACCCCACCCCTTGTCCCTTTCACCACAGACAAGACTTCCACCTGTGAGCTTTTTAAAATCCTACAGTAGCGATTGAGACCTTAGGAAAGGCATTGGCTTCAGAATTTAAAAAGGACTGTAAAAGTGAAACTAATAAACATTCAACTAAATGTCTGCAAAACATAACATGCCATTTTCCTTAATTGTTAAATTTAGTATTCATTTACATGAGTTTAATTACATTTGAAAAAATTTCAGTTACATTTTATTTTGCCAGAATTCCAAAAAAAGCACGATGATGAATGAGAAATCATAGCGAAACACAAACTAAATGCTTACTCAGAGCCAAATAATTTCAAAAATAAAACTCTAAAACTCCTTCCAGAAAATTCTACTAGTAAAAAACACCTTATCTGTTTCTGTGGGATGTGGGTGTGTTTGCACGTGTTTGTTGTGTGGAGGGGTGAGCCCTGGACTTACTAAGAAGGTCTTGGAAGGTGCCTGCTGACCTAGAGACCAATGTGACAGGAACCTAGGCTTGGCGGCAGAGGGACCCCAGTTGAGAGCCGACATCTCCAGTCTGTCGCGATCCTCAGTGTCACTGGGTTTATCCCCTCCCTGTCTGGACCTTGATGTTGACCAAGGGTAGCAGTGGAAGCCCTGGTCCCCACAGAGGGGTCAGCATAGGATGCCCTGTCCCAGGGGAGGCTGTCTTTATCCCTGAGCTGCTTCAGCCTCTGCCCTGCAGCACATCTGATGCGGGGTGGGGATTGGCATCAAGAACCTAGAAACATGGATTTGGAGACCCAGAGGGGACCAGAAACACCACCACAGGTCAACTAGTCCTTCCCTGGTGCAGCTGAGACAGGCACTGGGGTGTCCTAATGCCCAGCTAGGGCTTCTGCCGAGAATGTCCACATTGAGCCCAGCCATCAAGTGTTAGCCACCTGGCAGACCATACTGGGAGGGTTGGGAGCACCTACTCCTTGGAGCTGGCAGACTTGCCTTGGGGGCTCAGGGAGGCCAGAGGCCAGGTATAGTTCCAGGCTGAGCCCTCTTTAGGGTAGGAGTGCTTCCTGGAGGCGGCAGAACTGGAGCTCCGCCTTGCCAGGATGGGTGAGATTTGAATGGGGGAGGGGCCTTCCTGGTGAAGGGAATTACATGAGCAAAAGCCAAGCAGCAGGAACAAGTCTGTGTCACTCAACTGACAAGGAGGGAGACCTGCCTGGTTGGAGACCAGGGGATGGAAATGCCCCATTGGGAGGAAGAGAGCCTGGTCTGAGTGCACATGTGTGTCTGCACGCACATGCACACGCCTAATCACACAGTCATACACATGACGTGTACAGACATCTCGGTAGTAGCACATGCCCGAGCCCTTAGAGACTCTGTCATTTTCAGATGGAGAGAAGAGATAGGTGTTGGCTCGTGAATCAGTGAAAACCTGGACAGGGTGAGGTGGGCAGGGGACACCTTGAGAGTCCCCAACCTGCCTCTTCACCCACAGTTCTCCAAGGACGTCCTGGTCAACATCTACTCTGCCTACATCGATAACTTTCTCAATGCGAAGGATGCCGTGCGTGTGGCTAAGGAGGCGAGGCCTGCCTTTCTCAAGTTTCTGGAGGTACCAGGGCCAGGCAGGGGGATGGAGGCCACCCTTCCTGGGCCAGTTTTGGGGGTCCTAGGAGCCTCCAGCATGGACACCAGAGCCCTAGCTTGTGGGTTAGTGTCTCCCCTCAGAGCTGGAGGGGCTCACCAGGGACCTGTCTGTCCCTGGACATTTCCATCTTTGCTTGTCGTGCCTCACTTGGGTGCCCATCCACCCTGTTTCGGGTTTCAGCAAAGCATGCGTGAGAACAAGGAGAAGCAAGCACTGTCCGACCTCATGATCAAGCCTGTGCAGCGGATCCCACGCTACGAGCTTCTGGTGAAGGTGGGCATGGGGCTGGGTGGGCAGATGAGCAAAGCCTGGAGGCATGTGGGGATGCAGAGGGCTCTTTGGCCCCCACCTAGTGGAGTCGCAGGGGCCAGATAGGAAAGGAAGTCCTCTCTAGAGTCTACCCACAGTCTCTTCTGTTCCAGCAGTCACTGTGGGGTCCCAGTGCCTGACGGGAGGCTAAACGGGTTTACCGCCCATTCCCACCCAGGACCTCCTGAAGCATACGCCTGAGGACCATCCTGACTACCCTCTCCTGCTGGACGCACAGCGGAACATCAAGCAGGTGGCCGAGCGCATCAACAAGGGTGTGCGGAGTGCTGAGGAGGCAGAGCGGCACGCCCGCGTGCTGCAGGAGATTGAGGCCCACATCGAGGGCATGGAGGATGTGAGTGCTGTCCTGCCCGGCTCCACCCATGCCTATGTCCTCATCTGTGGTCACCTGGAACTGTGGTCATGGCTGAAGTGTGTTTGCATCCATCTCGGTTTGTATCTGTGTCCTCCCTCGTGTCTGTTTCTGGCCATATATCCCATGGCCTGATGACAAGCATTGAGAGGGTGGATGACGTGTTGCTTCTACTGACTTGGCCCACGAGTGGGGCCAAGGGTCACTGGGGTCTGGGGAGGGGAAAGGATTCATAATGAGCCTTCAGGACGCCTTGTCCCTCCTGCCCCACAGCTCCAGGCCCCTCTGCGGCGGTTCTTGAGGCAGGAGATGGTCATTGAAGTGGTAAGAAGTGTCCCATTGTCTGCCCACCTGTCCCCACCTCCCTGCTTGGTTACCTTCTCTGCTCACAACTGCGGCCCTCTGGCCTCCTGCTCTTCCACCCCAGCAGGAGCCAGGGTCAAGTCCCAATTTGCCTCTGGGCATCTGGAGGGCCCTCCCCTCCCTCGGCCTGGCTGTCCCCCTTGGGCACAGTGGGCAGGAGGGAGGGCCTCTGGGCCTGAATCCTGTCTCGGGCCCCACAGAAGGCAGTTGGTGGCAAGAAAGACCGGTCCCTCTTCCTGTTCACGGACCTCATCGCCTGCACCACCCTGAAGCGGAAGTCGGGCTCCCTGCGGCGCAGCTCCATGAGCCTGTGAGTGGCCAGGGTGCTTGAGGCTGGGGGGGCTGGGCAGGAGGAGCTGTCCTCCCTCCCTGGGCCCACTCCCCTGCCTTGGCCAGAGCACCCCCGTTGCTCCCCACAGGTACACGGCAGCCAGCGTCATTGACACAGCCAGCAAGTACAAGCTGCTGTGGAAGCTGCCGCTGGACGACGCGGACATCATCAAAGGTGGGGCTGGCTCAGGCCCAACCGGGGGTGCTGGGTGTTAGGGGGTCTTCCTCCAAGAAGCCCACCTGGAGGATTTGTGCCGTGGCCAGGTTGGCTGGCTGGGCACCTGCTCTTCTGCTTTTGGGCCTTGCTTTCCCATCCTGTCTGAGCGTGCTGGCGTGCAGGATCCAGTTTGTGTCCCGCGGAGCCGGACCGACCACCTTCCTACTGGGCAGGGGCCTGCCGGGGATTGGCAGGTGGACTGGAGCTGCGGTGCTGCAGGGAGTACAGACACGCCTGTAGCCGTTGATTCACTGCCCAGATGCATTTATGCACCTCATCTTAGATGATGGCGCACTGTTCTGGTCCAGCAGTTTGGTGCCTGGGAAACAGACACACTCAACTCAGGCGAATCAAAAAGCTGGCTGGAATGATCCTTTTGTTTGGAGCTGAGGCAGCTTTAAAGAGCCGCTCCTCCTGCTGTGTGAGTGTCCCCCCCCCCCCCCCGCCCCCGCACCAGGTCTCCTCACTGCTCTCAGCTTTCTCCACCTCCTCGTAACTCCCGTGATCCATCACGGCCTCGTCTGCATCATGGCCTTTCTCTCTCAGCTCTCAGCCCCAGTTGCTCCAGGAGACGCAGTCCACCTTCCTGAGTAGGGTGGTCATTTGATGGTAAGGGCACCTCAGGACCGGCAGGCAGGTCAGACCCAGTGAGGCAGGGGCTCACTCAGCCCCTTGGTGAACCCAGGCCTGCCCCACACCCGCCCCTACATAGGAAGGCAAGCTAATTATTGGTTCAATTCATCTCTTCTCACTAGAGAACAGGCTGGTGGATAAAATGAGTACCTCTAGGTCAGGTGTCTACCCCTGGTCCAGTCAGCTGTGGCCAGAGAGGGGCAGAGTCATAGGGAAGAAAGCGGGGTGGTAGAGGGTTGTGGGAGGACAGTCCCTCAGAAGGAGCGGATGTCCTCAGGCCTCTCTCGTCTAGTCCACTCCACTGCTGTCTACTCAGCCCATTTGTGGGCCACTGGTCTGGGGCGTTCGCCCCTAGCCAGGCAGGATGGCATGTGCAGGATGCTGAGCTGGTCTGTGGGGCCAGTACTTGGCAGGGATCAAGTATGGGACACGACCAGGGAAATCTAGGTCATCAGCCCATTGCCCCCTCCTTTGTGGGGGGGGAGTTGAGTCCCTGGGTCAGCACATTTGACTGCCTGGGGCTCTGCCTGCCCAGCTGACTTCCCCTGTGGGAGACTGCACCACCGCAGCAGCCCGGCGTCCACTGGAGTCTGTATAACCTGGGAGCTGTCTGCTGTTTGTTCTCTATCCTCTTCCAGGGAGTTCTCCAAGGGACTGACACCCTGTGGCCGGTGGCTGTGAATCAAGCCCAGTCCCCTGCTCTTGGGCCTGGGGTTTCTCTCCAAGCTGCCCATGAACTTTGGGGTTAATGCTAACCCGAGGTCCGGCGGTTTACAGGCTCTCAGTTTGTCAGGCTGCTCCCCGCACCCAACTACAAATTGGGAGGGGAGGGGAGGGGAGGAGTGTCTGTCCATGCCTGACCTTGTCTGTCTCTGGGTCTGCCCATGGCCTCCCTCTGTCCCCACTAGGGGCATCTCAAGCTGCCAATCGAGAGAACATCCAGAAGGCGATCAGCCGCCTAGACGAGGACCTGACTACCCTGGGCCAGATGAGCAAGCTCTCTGAGAGCCTCGGTTTCCCTCACCAGGTCTGCATATTCTGCCTGAGATTCCCTCACCCCGTCTAAGGGAGAGAGGACAGCCTTGTCGTTTGCCTGAGGGCGAGGACATCCCTGTCAGTTATCTGAGGAGGAGAGTACAGCTTCATCCCATCTCTGAAGGAAGTCATGTTCCAGGCCTGCGGGTTGGAGACACAGCTCCATCCCCAGCTGAAGGAGGCGGGTGGGCCCACCGTGTCTGTGCGGGTTCCAGGCTACCTCTTAGTCTCTGGGAAGTAGAGTCCCGTTTTCTGTCTGAGGGAAGAGGCAGATGCCCAGTCCCATCCCCAGGGCAGGAGTAGGCTGAGCAGGGAAGTGAGACTCTGAGGCCTGGACCCTCATCCCTGCAGAGCCTGGATGATGCGCTGCGGGACCTCTCGGCTGCCATGCACCGGGACTTGTCGGAGAAGCAGGCCCTGTGCTATGCGCTTTCCTTCCCTCCTACCAAGCTGGAGCTGTGCACCACAAGGCCCGAGGGCACCGACTCCTTCATCTTTGAGTTCCCCCACCCTGACGCCCGGCTTGGCTTCGAGCAGGCCTTTGATGAGGCCAAGAGGAAACTGGGTAAGCCAGGGTCCAGGCCAGTGCCCTCCTCTCAGAACCTTCAAGCAATGGACAGCATCTTGCCCTGCATGTAACATTAGGAGCCAGAAATCTCAGGACTGCCATGTCCTGTGTTCCAGTCCCTGCCAGTGGAAAGGTGGACTGAGACTTCTGCAGAGAAATATAGGACTTCCCCAGGGTTGAGAAGATCCCCTGGAGAAGGGAACAACTACCCACTCCAGTATTCTGGCGTGGAGAATTCAATGGACTGTATAGTCCATGGGTTCACAAAGAGTCAGACACGACTAAATGACTTTCACTCACTCACTTAGGGCCTTCTTGGCAGGGATTTTGTGAATATGGTCAGCGTAGGGCAGGGGCCCTTTTGTGGGAGTGGGTGACTAGGACTTCACACCTCCACCACAAACACACACACACACAGCAGGCCT
This sequence comes from Antilocapra americana, assembly GCA_007570785.1. Lineage (NCBI taxonomy): Eukaryota > Metazoa > Chordata > Mammalia > Artiodactyla > Antilocapridae > Antilocapra > Antilocapra americana. The sequence continues at coordinate 2,035,955 of ML663009.1, read as the reverse complement.
GGATCAGGGAGCACTGTTGATCAGGTCCATTGAAAATCCTTAGAGACCTGAGTCTACCTCTCACATTGTACAGATGGGAAAATTGAGGCCAAGGACAAGCAGGACATAACCCCCAGCCACCTCATTCTCCCTAGAGAGACCCTGAGGGGCAGGAGAGCAAGGGAAATGGGCAAGGTCAGGACCAGAGTGAGGTGGATGCTAAGCGGTGTGTCTGTCCGTCCATCTCCACTACAGCCTCCAGCAAAAGCTGCCTAGACCCCGAATTCCTGAAGGCCATCCCCATCATGAAAACCCGCAGCGGCATGCAGGTGTGTGTGCACCTGGGTATCTGCATGCGTGCATTCTGAGCCAGCATGTGTTCATGTGTTTTTGTTCTTCGTACAGCATTATGTACGTCTTGAACATTGCAGTGGTTCCCTGTGTCTTTGAGGGTACAGCTCTGCACAAGCACATGGACACTACATATGTGTCATACGTATATGGGTACATCCATGCATGTATGTATCTTTGCATGTGAACAAAGGCTATACCATTGATGTGGAAGTGTCTAATTCATGTGCTTGTATGAGTCCATATACATATGGACAAAGTTACCATTTTGTTCATGTGTTACACAGATACATGTATGTGTGATTATATTTGGGGTATATATATGTATGTGGATATATGTGTACACACATATGTGAATGTATGTCACAGAGGGATGTCTGCATTTGATGTGTAAAGAGTCACGTGTGCTGTATGTGTGCACGTGTATGCTGAAGGTGTGTTGAGAATCCAGGAGGGCCTGGAGAGGGGTGTCGAGCTGGCAGCAGCAGTTCCTCCGTTCACCTTCCCTTATCCCTTGGCGCCTTCCGCAGTTCTCGTGCGCAGCCCCGACCCTGAGCAGCTGCCCCGAGCCCACGCCCGAGGTGTGGGTGTGCAACAGCGACGGTTACGTGGGCCAGGTGTGTCTGCTGAGCCTGCGCGCTGAGCCCGATGTGGAGGCCTGCATCGCAGTCTGCTCCGCCCGCATCCTCTGCATCGGGGCGGTGCCAGGCCTGCAGCGCTGCTGCCACCGGTGAGGCCCGCCGGGACGGGGCAGGCGTGGATGGAGGGCGGGGCCTGGGGACAGAGTCCCCGCCCCTGACCCGGAGGGTGGGCGTGTCCTGTGTGTGAGGGCGGGGCCTGGGAGCTTGAGGACCTGTAGGGCAGGTCCTAGCTCCTAGTGACATTCATTCCTAACCCTTTGTCTCCCAGGGAACAGACTGCGTCGCTGAGGAACCCCCCAGAGACGGCACCCGAGCCTATCGGGCCAGACCTGGACGTCGAGGCCGTGGACGAGGAAGCAGCGACGCTGGCAGAGCCAGGGCCCCAGCCATGCCTGCACATCTCCATAGCGGGCTCAGGCCTAGAGATGGCGCCAGGCCCCGCTGAGGGTGACCCCCGCCCTGAGCTAGTGCCTTTTGACAGCGACTCGGATGATGAGTCTTCGCCCAGCCCCTCGGGGACCCTGCAGAGCCAGGCCAGCCGGTCCACCATCTCCTCTAGCTTTGGCAGTGAGTGCCCAGCTTGGGGCAGGGAGGGGCAGCCCAGCCCGTGCTGATTGGATGAGAGAGGGGATAAGCACAGCCATGGAATCCAGCCTCAGGACACTAGTGCAGACAGCACTGGGGGCCAGCAAGGTGGGCAGGGGCTGTGACACCAAGGGCCCTGGGGGCAGTGGGTAGTCAGGCTGTATCCTGAGGCCCTTGCAATGGCCAGTTAAGGAAAATGGAGTTGTTGGGGGTGGGGCGTGGGGGTGGTGATTGGTCCATGGTGGTGGATTGGAGGTGGCCAGGCTGGGACCAGGAGCCTGTAGCACTGAGCCATCAGTCATCAGGGTAACAAGGGCCGAACTGATGGCAGTCTGGAGGGCAGGGAGAACAGCAGTGGAAGACCTTGGCCCAGAAGGGTGTGTTGAGCAGAGAGTGAGGCCTAGAAAGATACCACATCTTGAGCCTGGCAGAGTGGGAGAAAGAGCGCTTTGTCTCCGTCAGATGAGGAGACCCCGAGCTCCAAGGAGGCCACAGCAGAAACCACCAGTTCAGAGGAGGAACAGGAGCCTGGCTTCCTGCCACTGTCTGGCTCCTTCGGGCCTGGTGGTCCTTGCAGCACCAGCCCCATGGATGGGAGAGCCCTTCGTCGGTCCAGTCGTGGCTCCTTCACCCGTGGCAGCCTGGAGGACCTGCTAAGTGTCGACCCTGAGGCCTACCAGAGTTCCGTGTGGCTGGGCACCGAGGATGGCTGGTAGGGGCACAGGAGAGGCTGGAGTCTTGGTGCCAGAACCTTAAGTCCCTGTTTAAGAAATCATATCGCATCCTGAAGCAGAAGCAGGAGGGCCTTGGGTCAGATCTCAAGGATACTGCCAACCAGGGCTGCCAGAGGGTCTGAAACCCACAGGGAGGCCATGGAATTTTGGTACATTGGGGTGGCACCTGCCATGGAGAAGATGGTGGTGGAGGCATCTAGGTGGAGGGATTGGTGTGCCCAAGCACTTGTCACAAGTACACACAACTGATTCACAGTGTCCACGTGTACCAGTCCTCTGACAGCATCCGTGATCGCAGGAACAGCCTGAAGCTCCAGCACTCGGCCTCTGTGACGTGCATCCTGTAAGGCCCCCCAGATGGCTCTTCTGTTCACACCCTTCTCAGCTATACCTGTAGACCCCCTGGGCATGGAGCACAGAGGCGTGCCCTAGGCTGTGTCTCCCACACACCGTGTGTCATTGTGCAAGTCAGTGCCTCTTAGACTCAGGTGCCCACCACCTAGAGAACAGGGTGGGAGGAGGTGGTCTTTCCGAAGCCATGGTCATTCTGATTCCCTGGGCTCAGGTGACCTCCTTCGGCTTCCTGAAACCCCTCGTGACTCCTTTTCCTTCCTTAGGTATCTTAACAACCAGGTGTTTGTGTCTTTGGCCAATGGAGAGCTAGTAGTCTACCAAAGAGAAGCAGGTGAGGGTCCCCCTGCCACTGTTCCCCTCCCTGCTGAGTAGCTGGGGCCTCCAGACCACAAGTCTGGAGATGTGACTTTCGGTAACTCCTGGGTATTTTCTGGGGTTTGGTGTCCTCACTGATAAATGAGGTTATTTATTAGCACTTTATTTCAAGGGAGGGTGAGGCTCAAATGCAATATAAAATTGAATCTGCTGTTTTCTTTATCCCACTCCCACTCCAGGCCATTTCTGGGACCCCCATAACTTCAAATCGGTGACCCTGGGTGCTCAGGGAAGCCCCATCACCAAGATGGTGTCTGTGGGTGGGCGGCTGTGGTGTGGCTGCCAGAACCGAGTCCTTGTCCTGAGCCCTGACACGCTGCAGCTGGAGGTAGTGGGGATGTGGGTGGGGTCGGGGAGTTGGTGACTTGGGGTGAGCCAGGCCCATGAGAGGAGGTGAGACCACAGGGCCATAAAAAAACAACCAGCTGAGAGGTGGGGGCTTTCCCCCAACCACTGTGTGAAGCTGGGCCAGCCCCTGGCCTTCTCTAATCCTTGTTTCCTTCTAGCTGAAGGTTACATGTACATGTACATTAGAATTCTTTAGTCCTCCTCCCTGCCCCAGCCCTATTTCTCAACTAGGATATTGGGGTCTTTGGTGGGTGGACAGAGTTCCTTTCTGATGTCAGCATCCCTTATCGTGACTCTGGCCTTTAGTCTTGATTTCATTTACATGTACATCAGTAGCTGTTAGCCTGGTAGTATCCAGGAGTAAATAGTTCCCTTGATTTCCCTCTCACTGGCCCCATTGTTGGCTGGGCTTGGGGTGAAGAGGTGGAGAACCCGGGTTCAGGCCCAGGTCTGTGACTGACTAGCTGATGCCCTTGGGCAGATTCCCTCCCCTTCTAGACTCATTTCCCAGCTATACAGGGTGAGGCCGATGATTGCTCTTAAGACCCTTCAAGCTTTGAACCTCTCTGATCATTAACTCACTCAACTTCTGTGGGGAAAGGGCACTTCCATTTCAATTCCTGAGGTTTAAGTGGAGACGCTCCAGTGAAACTAAGATTTGAGAGGTTAATCATCCAGGTCAAGGAGCAAGGCTGCCTTTGCTGTCAATCCAGTAGGCTTTCTGGAGAGATTTGGCATGAGTTGTAAGGAGGGAGGAAAGGGCACTGGTGAAGCACAAGGCAGGGAGGGGCCAGTGAAGGCAGGCCTGTCAGTCACCCATCTGTTCTCTACCCTCACCCCAGCACACGTTCTCCGTGGGGCAGGATTCCAGTCGCAGCGTGGCTTGCATGGTGGACTCCAGCCTGGGCGTGTGGGTGACATTGAAAGGTAGTGCCCATGTGTGTCTCTACCATCCAGACACATTTGAGCAGCTGGCAGAGGTAGATGTCACACCTCCTGTGCACAGGATGCTGGCAGGTACTGACCTCAGTCCTACCACCCCTTCCCTTGGAGCTTTTTTGTCCCTGGCAGTGAGGATGCTAAGCCAGGGCATCCTGGCTGGGACTCGGCCCTAGCGCTGGTCTGTCTCCTACCCCAGGCTCAGATGCCATCATCCGGCAGCATAAGGCTGCTTGCCTGAGGATCACAGCGCTGCTGGTGTGTGAAGAGCTGCTGTGGGTGGGTACCAGTGCCGGCGTGGTGCTCACCATGCCCACCTCACCCAGTACCATCAGCTGTCCACGGGCACCTCTCAGCCCTGCTGGCCTAGGCCAGGGACACACTGGCCACGTCCGCTTCTTGGCCGCAGTCCAACTTCCAGATGGCTTCAACCTGCTCTGCCCAACTCCACCACCTCCCCCAGACGCAGGTGGGTCTACACATCCTATGCCAATCCAGGGCTTTGGGTTTAGGATGCTCTGCTGCCCTGCCAGAAAAGGGTTAAGAGGGAGGGAAAATGTAATACAGATGTGAAAGTGGTGTATATTACAGGAAGTAGGCTGTTGAAAACCCAAACTAAAAATCTATTAGGATACTCAGTGTGTGTGTGTGAGTGTGTGTGTGTGTGTGTGTGTGTGTGTGTGAGTGTGTGTGTGTGTAAAATTCTGTCCAGAGAATGTCACGAAGATGAGGAAGTGAACTAAGAATTAGATTATGGCATAGGAAGGGATATATACAACAGGAAATAAAACAGGACTAGAAATGATGTATAGGGCAGGAAGTGAAATGATGTATAGGGCAGAGCAGGAAACAGAAATAGCACCAGAAAGCAGAACGTAGAATGGCAGATAGGATAGGAAAGGGACTGTGAGGATTAGAAGTGAAACCTAGTACATAATGATGTACATTAAGGAGGTTGCAGTTGGCCAGGTCTTGCTCTGACAGGACAGGAAGCTGTACTCCTGAGAGGAAGTGGCTGTGGGCCTCAGAAGCAGGGCGGCCTCAGTCGGGGGTTGCCTGGGTCCAGAGAAGACTTAAGCTGCCCACCTGGGAAAGGGCCATTGGAAGCAGGAGATGAGCACCAAGAGGCTGTGTTGAGATAGTGCTGCTGCCAGTCACCCCCAGGCTCATGGCTCCTCCCCTCTGCCCCCCAGGCCCAGAGAAGCTGCCTTCACTGGAACATCGGGACTCCCCTCGGCACCGAGGCCCTGCCTCGGCCAGGCCTAAAATGCTGGTGATCAGTGGAGGCGACGGCTACGAGGACTTCCGACTCAGCAGTGGGGGTGGCGGCAGCAGTGAGACCGTGGGCCGAGATGACAGCACAAACCACCTCCTCCTATGGAGGGTGTGACCCTGTCCATGGTGGCCCAGGACTCGCCCACCCACTCACCCTCCACCTGCTTGCCTCTTCCAAACCCACCAGCAGACCCTCACACGAGTGTCTGACCAGGGGCACACCCGTGCCTGCACAGACTGCCTCCCATCCTTGCGGAAGCATTCCCAATGGAGCACCTGCTGGCCAGCGGGGTCTATCTAGGCCTTTCCCGGCCCTCTGGCTGCTCCAGTGCACCCAGTCATGATGGAGGGGGAGTGGAGAGGGGGGCACGTGGGCTGCCCAGGACCTCTGTCCCTGGAGCTTCTACCAAAGACACGGCTGGGCCTGGATCCCCCGGGGCTGGGGAGGGCCATGTGCAATATTTGGAGGGTTTTCCTGGGGGCAGTGGGAGGGCTGGGGGACGGAATCCTTTCCCGTGTACAGTATTTATGTTTCTTTTTAGATGTGTACCTTCCCAAGCACTTATTTATGCAATGACCCGGGGCAGGGAGTAATTGGAGAAAATGACAGAAGAGGGGAAAAAAAAAACAACCACCCTATTCCTGCCCTGGGAGTCACCCTGGGACCCCAACCAGCTTTCCTGGAGGGACCAGTCCCCCCTCATTATGTCCGCACACACCCACTGCATGTTTGGGGCACTGAAACACTGCCTCTTAACGTAAACTTTCCACAGCCTTGTCTTGACTGGGTTGCCTTCCACTATCTAGAGCAAAGGACCAAGTCCCTTCAGTCATCCAGAACAAGGCGATGACCATGCCGGGAGCAGTGACTCCCATCCAGGGGGCTTTCCCAGGCCTCAGCGTTTCCTTGCTTGTTGGCAGTGCCTTTAGTGGTTTCCGAATGTGGGAACCCTGTCGGGGCCTCGCCCAGGGCCCTCTCCTGGCCTGAGCAGGGAAGGGGCCCTCGCTGTCCGCACACTGCCCGCCAGCCCCTGTGTCTCATGCACTGGCACACGTGGTCATCGCAGAGGGTGGGCCTAGGGGCCCCTCACTCTGACCAATGACTCCCTCTCTGCCCACCCTCCCCTGGCAGGGGCAGCCCTTCCAAGAAGGACACCCAAAGCTGAGGGGCCAGTCATGGCCTCCCTGGCAGGGAAGGCTGCTCCAGAGGCTAGTTTCCCCTGCCCCCACCCCACCCCCATTCCCAAACCACAGAAGCCAGTCTGACCCCAGCCCCCACACTTCTTCAGCTGCAGCTCCAAAGGTCTGGTGTCAGATGGGGTTTGTTTGGTTCTGTTTTTTTGGGGGTGGGTGGGTCATTGCGGTCTTAGATTATGTTTCTCTTGCTACCAAACAGTCATGTATTAACTTTCCTTGGATGATGAAGTTTCAAGAGTCAATAAATAGAAACACCAAACAACTGGTCCCCATCGGCAGCCGCAGAGGCCTCCTGCCAGCAACCTCCGAGTTCCCCAGCTGCATGGGCTCCCCAACACCCACCCACTTGGACAGGCAGAGTAGGACTCAGAGACCCAGAAGAGTGCTGTGGCGGCAAGGCGGCCGCTGGCTTGCTCTGTTATCTCAGGCAGGTCACTGTGTCTCTCTGGGCTGCAGCTTCCTCATCAGGAAAACCAGGAGTTGTGCTAGTCAGATGCTTTATAACCAGGGCTGCATTTTAGAGTGCTTTACAGGTTAACATTGTAAATAGCAAGCATGAAACATAAATTATGTGTATGTAAATATACATTCCCAGGCTCCCCCAGCTCCTGAATCAGTAGGCCTGGGATAAAGCTTGGGAATCTGAAGCTGACACATGCTACCAGGAAAAACTAGGCAAATGTGAGCCTGACTACAGCTCCTACAAGAATCAGTGCTCTCCAGCAAAGAAAGCCTCATGAGGCTCAGAATCTGACAGAGGCCAAGGTGAGCAGGGGTAGACTCCCAAGTCGCCATGATTTCTGGTCATTAAACCAGACATGAGAATGCAAAGGCTGACAACACAGGACTGTTCTTCGCAGGGGCACAGAGCCCTTCCCACCAGGGCTCACCAGCAAGATGCAAGGTGAGGACTTCTGGAAAAAGAACAAATCAGGCCTCAGCGCTCTTGAACACAACGTTTGAACAGTTTCCAACCTGAACAATTAAGACTTTACAGAAATAATTTGCTAAAAAGCAGTGCAGGCTCACACTTTGCACACTGGTATTCATGTGTCTTAGTTCTGCCAGGCCCTTGATGCCATAGGACGGGCTTGAAACATCTGGCAGCATCACTACTGGGATGATCTGGAGGAGAGGGTAACAGATACAGAGTAGAAAGCTACATTCACGTGGAATTTATGATGAAACAGAAGGAGCACAGGTTTTGAAGCTGAACAGAAACTGACTTTGCCACTAATTGGCTATGCAGCCTTGGATGAGTTGTATTTCCTCTGAGCCTCCATCTTGTCATCTGTAAATTAGGATTGATATCCCCCACAGGACTGTGGGTTGGTGTGCACAATCTTTGGATTATAAGGAAGAGATTTATTCTGCCCAGAAGTAAAGGGGGCGCTGAGTAGTGGAAACGTGAACTAGAATCAAATAGCTGTTAGCACAGTGGCCTGTGTACTGCTGCCCCATCTTAAGACCCCTGGACTCGCCACGTTGAGTCTCTGATTCCTGCCTCACCACCAGCCAGCTGCCATTCTCTGCTTCACAACTTCTGCTGCCTGAGGCCCTCTTCCGCCTCTGAGCGGACTTCACTTCCAGCACTGATTACCCAAAGCTGGATCCTCAGCGTTTTCCCTAATATGCCTTGGTAGGAATGGGCCCGGCCCAGCCCACTGCTCCTTAGAAGGCCACATCCCAGGACACTGGGCAGCCTGTGGAGAGATGTGCAGCCCTGAGCAGGTCAGCTGTGGGCAGGGCGGTCCTGGGATGCACAATCAATTGCTAGGCACCTGGCCCAGGGGAGAGCCTAGAAAAATAAGCTCCTCCAAAGCACCGGATCTCAATCTTGCCTGCACATTCTAATCACCTGAGGGATCCAGGTCACATTCCAGACCAATCAGAATTCTGAGGGTAGGACCCAGGTGTCAGTCATATTTGTAGGAAAACTTAAGTATAACATTTATATAGAAAGGTACTCAAGTCATTAGTGGGCAGCTAGAGAAGTTTATTAATAAACACACCCAGATTAAAAACCAAACGTTGCACCACTTCAAAGCTCCCATGTACCCCCACCCATTCTCCCCTTCTGGGGTAACTACCACGCTGGCTTCTGACACTGTGGTTTAGTTCTGCTAGTGAGGCGGAAAACCACTGCTTTAAAGGGCACCTTCAGCAGTCTAGTGGTTAGGATGCTGCACTTTCACTGCCATGGGCCCAGGTTTGATCCCTGGTTGGGGAACTAAGATCCCACAAGGTGGGATTCCATGACACTCGGGTGGAGGTAGTGGGACTCGGGTTTGATGTGAAGCGTGAAGGAACAGCTTGAGTCAATGCAAGGAGGGGTAGGGAAACCGGGAGCAAGAGGTCTGAGTTGTAGGCCCAGCTGGAGCAGTGGGGAAAGAGGAAAAGGCAGGGAAGCCAGAATGTGAGCTCTGCAAGGGGGATGTTTGTTCACTGCTCCATCCCCAGGCCACCTACAGTGCCTGACACAAAGTAGCTGCTCAATAAATATTTGTTTAGTTAAATCTAGAGAATTCAGTTGCAGTTCCCCTGTAAGTCTTGAATGTCACTAAATAATAGCCCCAGCTCCCATTTATTTATTGCAAGCCAGGAGCTTGGATCATCCAGTTGAATCCTCAGTGGTCCTGGGAGGTTGGTACCATTATCCTTTTTTTCAGAGGAGGAAACTGAGGTTCAGAGAGGTTAAACAACTTCCTCAAGGTTGCCTGCCTACTAAGCAGTAGAGCTGGGATGTGCATGTGATCTGTCTGCTCAGGTCTCTGCCTCATGGAGGAGAGTAAGGGCAGTGACATGGGGTGGCTGGAGAACAGGAGACAGTCCAAACAGCCAAAGACACATCCAGCCACTCATGACGTATCTGGCTCATGTTTCTCATACCCAGCCTGGGAAGGACATCCTGACTTCAGAGGAGACAGTCAGGGCCAAAAGCCACCTCCTCTCCAAGGGGGGTTCTCCAGGTGTTTCCTTGGGCTAGATACAAACAGCAGGGTTTAGCTAAACATCTGCCTCACAAGGAAGATGCTGTACAGAAACGGACAGAGATTTACCTGACATCACACAGCAAGGCAGCATTGAGGCTGGGGGTGGGTGTAGAGGAGAACTGGGCAGGAAGGTTTCCTATGGTCAGAAAAGTAAAAAAATGACCCAGGTGACCTCCGAGAGCTCTTCACATCTTTTGCATGCCTGCCAAACACCAAGTCTCTCTTCTGTCCTCACAGACCTTAAGCCACAGGCCAGATTGCAGGAAACAGCAAGGGGAAGTACTATTTTGGGCCCATTATGGCCAACGAGGAGCCTTGCCTGGCAAAGGCAAGTGAAGGGGCTGGGTCAGGGGCAGGATGCAGGGCTGAATGGGGAGGGGGCAATATGCAGGTACTGGGGAGAAAGGGAAGAGCCCAGACACTGGGCTGTGGAGAAGACGCAGGGCTTCGGGACTAGAAGGAGCAGGTTCTCAGCCTGCAATGTAGAATAAGTTTGTGCCTCCCACGTGAGGTCTCAGCAGATCCTCACGATGCCTTGAGAGTGAATTTGCACTCAGGTGAAGTCAGTAGCTTAAGGCCATGCAGCCTGACAATGGCAGAACTAAGACTTAATCCTTAACTGTGTGACACCAAAGCCCCATCCCAGTGAGATTCCAGACCCCAGCCAAGGTCTGGACATAAATGTGGACAGAACCCAGCTCTCAAACCGGGCAGCCTCAGTTCAGCTCTGCATTGTCCTGGCCTCCCGGCCCGTTTTCCCTTAAACCAAGTTCCCCCTCCCACTGGAGGCTAGGAGCAGACACAAGAGGACAGCCTGCCTTCTGAGGGGTAGAACCTGGCCAGTTAGGGGGTCAGCCAAGTGCAGAGTCTTGAAATTTAAGTCTGAGCCATGACATTTCCTCTTGCTTTGGACAGTCACATTGGAATTTAAGGGTATCCACAGAGGGCGCCACCATTTCTGGTCCCTGTGCGTGCTATATCGCTTCAGTCCTGTCTGTCTGACTCTTGCTGTAACCTGCCAGGCTCCTCTGTCCCTGAGATTCTCCAGGCAAGAATATTAGAGTGGATTGCCGTGCCCTCCTCCAGGGGATCTTTCTGACCCAAGGATCAATCCCTGGTCTCATGTCTCCTGCACTGGCAAGCAAGTTCTTTACCACCCAGCACCACCTAGGTAGCCCTCATAACCCCAGAGGCTGCCATCTGCTCAGATCCCCGCAAACAGCCCCCTTTTCTCTGATCTTGTCGCTCAAGATCCCCACCCCACCTAAGGCGATGTCTCAGTGGGACCCATGTCCCTGCCTCTGGATCACCACAGCTCACCCAGCTTACTGGAGTCTTGTGCTGTACCACCTAGGATGAAGTGCAGGACTTCTCTGGGCTCAGTTCTCCGGCTTCCCTATCAGAGGTTCAACAAGATCGTCTGTCTCTGAGGTGCTTGAGCTCAGAGATTAAACTGCTACGATTCCGAGGACCCATCTGAGATGCCAGGAGTTTTAAAAGCCTGTAATTCTAAGAGTCCTTTGTTTTCTTGAGCCTGTGGTTCTCCAAGCTCCATAAAAACCTGATCTAAATCTCTCCTGTGGCCTCTACAACTGCTTGCCTGTCTCCTCTCTGTAGCAGCTGAATGTTTCCAGACTCTTGGGCAGGGTTCCAGGTGCAGCTTGCTGTGGTTCAAAGGACAGCGGGATGCTCGGCTCCTTCATCCCTGGTCGTTTCTCCGGGCTCTGCTGGCTGCTCACCCTTACCACATGGTCAGGTCGGGCCTCCTCACATAGAGTACTAGTATGACCTCCAGGCAACAAGTTAGGCAGCCTCATTTTCAGAAGGGGAAGTTGAACTTCCCCATGGAAGGGATTTGACCAAAGCCTCACATGGAGCTGGTAGCAGAGTCAGGTCTGAACCTTCTATAGTGGCAGTCCCCTTTGGTCTCAAGAAAGACAGTTTTTCCACAGACCAGGGGAGGGGCGTGGGAGTGGAGAGAATGGTAATGCCAGCAATGGGGAGGGGCTATAAATACAGATGAAGTTTCACTCGCTGGCCGCCACTTCCCTCCTGCTGTGTGGCCCAGGGGTTGGGGACCCCTGCTCTATAGGACATCTGGTTAATGGCCAGTGCTTGACCAAAAAGCATATCCCCATCTGGTCTATTGAGTGCTTGTGAAATGCCACCATTTGAACTTCAGAACTTGGAATGGGGTAATAGAAGTTCCACTTACAAAGAAAACATTTGCAGGGCTAAGGGCATCCTGGGCTGCTCTAGCTCCCTCACTAGGTCCCCAGCATGGACCTCTGTGGGCTCAGATGTGGAATATGTGACCCTGGGACCACCCCGATCTAGTCCTGGGGGTCTCCGTAGTCATGTGAGGGGCCTGGCTGGGGCTATGACCCTAACATCAGTCATCTGCCCCTCCCCCACAACCTGGGCTTGGCCCAAGGACATGGAAACTCTTTCCCTGTCCCCCTCCCTCTGCAGGTGTCCAGTTCGCCTTCTTGGATCTCCTGGACCCTGGGGACCTGACCTTTTCCACCTCCTCATCCCATGGCTCAGATTATCTGACTCGATTTATTTAGAATTCTCCATCCCCTCACAATCTATCCCTAACAACTTATTTACCTTCCTCCACCTCTGCCATGAGCTGTGATTATATTTCGGCCAGGCCTCTGTCCCCAGCACAAGGTCCTCCCCACTGTCTGCATCCCCATTCAGCCCTGCTGTCCTGGGAGGGCCGCTGGGGACCCCTGAATGGTACTGGGTGGGGGGAACCTTGGCGCCTGAGCTGCTGCCTTCAGTTCTGGCCCACCATAAGGCACAGCTCCAAGGGGCACGATTCACAGAGCTAGAAATACAATATGATTAGTGCCCCCTGCTGGGCACCCCATAGTTGAGGTTGAGAATCTGCAGGGTGGGACGGCTGGCAGTAGGAAACGGAAAGCAGTGTATCACCTGTCCTGCTGGAAGGAGGGACTGACTATCCCAGCGGAGAGACAGGAGGAAGGAGATTCGGGCTGGGCCCTGAAGAATGGCAGAAGCCTACCCAGTGGGCCTCCACTATAGATTAACTTTCACCAGGCCTTTTCTCACCAAATGGGTGGGGTGTCTGGAGGTGGGCCTGGGTCTCTCCAAGACAAAGTGAGGTCGTTCACCCTGGCTGCCAATTTTCAGGAGGAAAACGAGACCCAGTGCGGAGCAGCGGTGGCCCCATTTGCACTGACAATGATGACAGGTCTCAGAGTAGCATCCAAGTCTCCGGTCTATCTTGCAACTCCTTTCTTGGTTTGGAGCCCAGAAGGGGTTGACCCCAGAAGGGGCTGGTCTGGCACAGCCGCTGCAGTTCCTCCGGGACACGAGAGATGGCGACACAGAGCAGCACGGCCGGGCCGCAGAGCGCCAGCTCGCCCCACGGCAGCCTCCAGGGGCGGGGGTCGCGGGCCCGGCTCTGACGTCGGGGGCGGGGCCGGCGGCCGTGACGCGCGGGGGCGGAGCCGTGCGTCTTTCAGGCCGGGGCGGCGATTCATTCAAAAGGCGCGCAGCTTGCGCGGCCGCCCGGGCGCTCACCGGCACGGGCCCGGGCACCGCGTCGACCCTGGAGCCGGGCTGCTGGAGCGGGCGGCCAGGTAAGGAGGTCGCGCGGAGCCCCAGCCCGGAGTCTGTTCCCCGCGGGGCCAGAGGGATGCAGAGCCGAGCGGCGCCCCCTGCCTCCCCGCGTCTCTGAGGAAGTTCGCCAGCGCGGCGGATGCCGCAGCCCGGGCCCCGCGCCCCCCCGCCCTCGCGTCTTTTGGTCTCTGAGCCCCCCTGCCCGGGGACCTGTGAGTCCTTCGGCCCCGGCTCCAGGCCCGGCTGTGCGCGGTGGAGAAGCGGCGGCGGGACTTGCAGTTTGAGGAGCGAGCGGGCCGCGGAAACGCCCCCGGCCCGGGAAACTTGGACAGCGGTACCTCAGCGCGGCTGCGGCGCGGGGCGGCCGGAGGGGGTTCCGAGCGGTGTCAGCCCGTGACTGTGGGCGACACGGCGCGTGAGGCGGCCCAGCCAGGGCGAACGTGTGGCCGGGACGCTGGGCGGTGACGCCGGGCCGAGCGGGAGACACAGAGGGGCTCTGTGTGTCTGTGACAGGCAGAGTGTGTGCGTGTGATTGTGTGTGAGACACCCCGGGTCACTGCGGGTGACTGTGACCCCCCGCCTGTTGTGAGTGAGACCCCGGGTCACTGGGGTCACTGTGTGTGTGGCCTGGGGCGTGACCAGGGCAGGGCCAGGGCCCTCCTTAACGTGGGTGAGCGTGGAATAGAGGGAGAGGGGCCCCAGGTGACTGTGAGAACCAGCCCGCGAAGCATGGTGTGCCGTGGGGTAAGTAGAGCTGTGTGTGCGTCCGCACCTCAGGGAGACGGGTACGAGATGGAAAGGAGGGACCTCAAACACCTGCTAGCAGATGGGGGGCTGGAAGGAGGGGGCTCAAGGGAGGGGACAAGAGTCTCTCCAGGACTGTCCCCAAGAGGGCACCCCCTCAGGAGCTCAGTTTAGCGAGGGGATTGGGTCCTGAGTGAC
>ML663009.1:1972759-2021548 GCA_007570785.1 Antilocapra americana | reverse complement strand
ACACACACACACACACACACACACACACACACACACGCGCGAAGTCTGGGAGGCCTGGCAAAGCTCTGCCCCTGGGTAACCTGTATTCTCACTGGACCCAGGCATAGTCTTTCTTGCTCTCAGATCCCACCCTCACCGGGCCTCAGTCTCCCTGTTTGCACACTGAGGTGCTGGGCTGTGAACAGACTGTGAATCATCACTTTGGGATCCTCTATTGTTTTTGGGTCAACTGTCTCTGTTCTCCCCTACCTCCCTCAGGCAGAAAGACTGCAGTGGGGGATGGGGGGCAGGCTGTCTGCTAGGGACAAAGTGGCTCAGGGGTTGCACCCAGGTGCTGGTGACAGGATTGGAAGCACACCTCCTCAGACAACCTGAAAATTCTGAACCATAGACATGGACTTCTCTGGTCCCCATCTCCTTTCTTCAGTTCCCTTCATCAGGGGGAGAGGAGGCAGGTTCCCGTGAGTGGTCGCTGATTTGGAGAGCTGGAATAGGGCCTCTTCACCATCTGGGCTAGACCCTCCTGAGGCCCCCTCCCTGACAAGAGGGTCTTTTAGGTTCCTGAAAAGTGGAATGGAAATTAGGAGAGGTAAAGGGTCACCTGCCTGAGGGATCTGGAATTTCTCTCCTCTGCTATCACCCTTTGAAGATGCTGATTGCATTCTGAGTGGGGGCAAGGGTTCCAGGTGCTATGCTGAACGGTTTATGGTGTGCTCTTGGTGAATACTCACAGTGGTTCTGAGACGTGGTGACTTCCAGAGAAGGAAACAACCTCAGAGAAGCAAAGTGACTTCCCCAAGGTCACGCAGAGTCAGGACAGTGTCGGAACTGGAATTTAGGTCTCCTACTCCTGAAGTCCTGTGAGATGCTTGGCGAGGGCCACTTCCCTTCACAATAAGCTGCTCATGGCTCATTTGGGTTTCCTTCTCTCAACCTGGGCTGGCAACGTGGCCTTGGCAGGGTATATGCCATTGTGAGTTCTGAGTATGGTGTGTGTTTGCATACATGTCTAAAACATTATGGGTAGGTGGATTATGTGGCCTTTCTGTTCCTCCTCCTCCCTCCCCCTAGCTCTCAGCCCCTAGCCAAAGGTCGCCAGAAAGGCCTGTCTCCTGCCTTCTAGAGCCTGTAACTGGTTTGGGGAGAGTCTGTATAGCTCTGAGGAGTGTTGGGTGTCAGCAACATAGCCCAGGCTCCAAGAGTGACAGAAGAATTGGAGTCCCACTTGACCCTCACCATACCTGTGGGGCCCTGTGCCCCTACCCAGAGTTGTTCCAAAATCACCCACATGCTGCAGGAGTTGGGGGACAGGCCAAGAGTGACCTTGAGCTTGTGCCTACCCTCTCTGGGCCTCAGTGTCCACATTCTTCCCAGAGACCCCTGCTGTTGTGTGGCTGAGCCAGAGCTGGGGATGAGGGTGTCCCTCTGTCTTCTCTGGAATGACTGGAGTTGTGCTTCTTGGGGCTGATCAGAATAGCTGTGTTGGTCTCTTGGGACTGAGCCTGGGTTATTTCCATCCCCAGCAAAGAGGTGGAAATAGCTCAGGGCCTAGGAAGGGGAGGGCGAGGGGAAGGGTTAACCAAGAGTTAACCTCCTCTTCTGGTCCCAGCCCCACCCTGTGACCTGCCCAGACTTTTCTGGGAACTTGGGCTCCCTGAATGACAGGGATGGTGGGACCAGGCTGGGTTTCCAGTGGGGCCCCAGTTGGGATTGGTGCAACAGTTTGGAGGGAGGTACCTGTTTCTGGCCAAGGAGGGGAAGCTTTCTGTCCCCATCCACTGCTCACGGGATCAGCCTCATTTTACAAGCGGGAGAGACTGAGGTTCTGAGAACTGCTGGAACTTATGCAATGCTCCCACCGCCCTGATGCTCTGGCTCTCACCCTTCAGGCAGGGGACCTACCTTCTATCCTGCCACATGTTCCCCAGCAGGCTGGACATGGCCCAGGACTGGGAGCAGGCCCAAGATATGCCTTCACAAAACCAGGGCGCCTCTTATGTCCCAGCTCTGGCCTTGCTGTCCTTGCCCGGACTTTTGTACTGGCCTCTCTGCCTCCATTTCCAGTCCCCACCCCAACCCACCGCCAAAGTGGCCTCCCTAAGGCAACCTGTTCTTTTTGGCAACAAAGTACAGTCCAGACTCATCACCCTGTCATTGAGGTTTTCTTTCCAGGACCTTGTTGAACTTTACATCTTCAGCCTTATCTCTCTCCACCAGATGCTGTGGTTGTGCTCTGCCTTTCCTTCTGCTGGCTCCCCTTTCTAGAACCCTCCTGATCATTCAGGGTACAGCCCCACCCCCCCCCCCCCTCCCCGGGACCCCCCCCCCCCAATGTTAGTCCTTCGTTGTGTGGTCCACGTGCTACCTGCCCCCACTTCTTGCTTCTAGAAGTAGGTCCAGGGGTGGATCCTCATGGGCACCGCATGCCCAGCAGGATGGGGCCAGCCTGGCCCTTATCCTCTCTTCTCCCGTGGTCATATCTGTGTTGGCCAGGCAGGAAGGAATGGCAGCCACTGTAGGCTGAGGGCCTACTGTGTGCCAAGATACAGAGGGAGGTTTGTCCCCAGGGTTTTCAGTGCTCCCAGGTGTGTGCTGGGGGTTAGGGGTGAATCCTCAAGGCCACCACTGTGTGTAGGGACGAGTTTGGTGCTTGCTGTGGGCTCCTCGGGCAAGGCCCTCATCCCGGGCCAGCAGAGGAAGCTCCCTGCTGAGGCCCTGCCTGGGGTGCAGGGCTCCTGACAGCAGCACTGACAACACGTTCCCTTGCTCCCCAAGCTGCTCTGGGGAGCCCAGACTCTGAGCGCAGAGGGGTCCAGTCTGAGTTTGAGTCACACAGTGGCTGGTGCTGGAGTCTGGCACTCCAGTTCCCACCCAACTCCCAGCCCCATCTCCACCAGACAGAGGTGAGGGTTGTCTGACAACTCTGGCGTCGGTTTTCAAAGAAGGACCAGGCTGGCTACCTGTAAGGGGAGGCAGGAGTGGTGGTGCTGCTGCCCAGCCCCTGGCCTGGCCGAGCAAGGCCCACTCCCTCCCGTGGGGCAGCCCTTCCGCCAGGTAGGCAGTGAGAGTGGACCAGAGGGAGAGGAATCTTGCCGGAGAACAGCCAGCAGAGCCCTGCACTCAGAGTTGGGGGTGCTGGAGTGTGATCTCTGGCAGAGCTTATCACCCAGCTGGGGATGGGGTGGCAGGGGAGATGGTGGAGTCAGTGCTGCATCCCAGCTGTGTATGTGTTCAGCCCTGGGCAGGACCCTGAGGCCCATCAGCGCCCCCTCCAGGTACCAGCCTGGAAAAGAGGGTCCAGACCAGGGAAGGGACGTGCAGGATTCCGGTGTCACTGGGATCCTAACCCAGGTCTGCTTGCTGAAAGACCAGAGCTCTTTCCTGGGCTTCCTTGGGAAAGATGAGGGCTCTGTAAATAAGGGGCCTGTCTGGCCATGAACGTGTGCCCTGGTTGCTTGGCGCAGGAGAGGGATGGAGGGGTTTTCTGCAGCTGACAGAGTCAGGGTCTGAGTGTGGGGGTAGAGAGAGAAGGAAGGAGGGCTTCCAGGAGAGACCTGACTTGGACCACACCCTCACGGTGAGAAGGAGCTGTGAGCACAGGGATGGAGCCGTGCCCCACCTCCTGGAGCACCTGCTGCCTTCCTGCCTGATGGAGACATGACCAGTGATGGCCGAGGGGGCCAGGAGAAGGGTGGGGAGGCTGGGCAGGCTTCCTGCAGGAGGTGGCACCTGGGCTGAGGCCTGATTGTAAGAGCCCCTGTTCACTGAGGAACTGTGGATCCTCCAGCCATGCCAAGAGCTCAGCTGGACTGGCACAGTTGTCCCAAATTACAGAGGAAACAGGCTCGGGGATGTAGGGCTGGATCGTGACTACTCAGCACTCATCTCCTTCCTTACTGTGACTTCAGTTAGTGTGGGAGCGGGTGGACACAGACCTGTGTAACGGCTGAGAGTTGGGCACCCAGGATCCACCCGGGGAGTCCAAGACTTGTCACCCATGCTGTTGGGACTGATGTTGGGTTCCCCAAGCTCTCTTGCCTGCTCCCAAGTCACTGGGTGACTTCGGTTGGATGCCGCTCTGTTCCGAGCTTGGCTCCTCCTCTGGCTCATGTGTTGAGAACTGGTACTCAGGAGAGGCCTGGTCAGCCCAGGCCCTGGCTGGTACTACCCACAGCGGCTCCAGTTATCCCCTCAGCATCCTGGAGACAGGGACCAGAACCTGCATCTGCAGGGGAGGACCCTGGAACTCAGGAAGGGTAAGTAATTGCCCAAGGTCACAGAGCTCCTAAGCGATGAGCTAGAGCTTGAACCTGGGTGTGACTGCTCTGGGCCCAGCCTCCCGTGACCTCCATCCTCAGGCTTTGTTTGGGCCTGACTGGGATTGCTGGGGGCAAGGAGTCTTTCCTCCAGCCCCTTGAGTCTGGAGAAGCTGGAGAACAGGGCTGGTTGGGCCTATGTTCTCCCCTCGGTTCTCGAAGCCTTGCCTGAGTCAGCCTGGTCAAGGTGACAGGGCAGGGCCTGTGCTGAGAACTCCAGGCTGTCCTGGGACAGTAGTGATTGGTACAGATGCGCAGCCTGGGCAGGAGGCAGAGGTGGCCTCTCAGAGGAGAGGGCTGCAGTGGCGAGAGCTGGGGGGCAGGGGCCATCCTCCTCGCGCTTTGCCATCCTCTCATGGTAACAGGTATGGTAATGCTCAGGGGCTGGGCTGGAGCAGGGCGCGTGGGCACAGGGAAATGCCAGGTCTGGGGCGGCAAGAACAGGGGCTGCCCCCCGCCTGTTCCCGCTCCTCACAGGGAGACCTGTCTCCTTGGAGACCAGGTAGTGACAGGGTACTACTCAGCCTCTCTGCTCTGAGGTTTCCTCATTTGTGAAGCCTGGAACCCTGTCTTAGAGGCCTGGAAAGGGAATGGGCATGTCAGTCAGTCAGTCAGTTCAGTCACTCTGTCATGTCCCACTCTTTGCAACCCCATGGACTGCAGCACGCCAGGCCTCCCTGTCCATCACCAACTCCCAGAGCTTTATCAAACTTATGTCCATTGAGTCGGTGATGCCATCCAATCATCTCATCCTCTGTCGTCCCCTTCTCCTCCTGTCTTCAATCTTTCCCAGCATCAGCTTCTTCCTGGTAAGGGAATGGGCATGTAATAGGGTCTTAGTAGGGGGCAGAGGAGCCCCAGCTCTGCTTCAGAGATGACTGTCTCTTTTGGGCCCCAGGCTCAGCCCAGGGAGGGGGCAGGGACTGCTTGTGCACTCAGACTGGGAGGAGCGGGTGGGCCCTGTCTGGCTGTCTCAGCGCTTTTCTTATCCTCAAGGGCCAATTAACCACCCCCACTCCCTACCCCCCCCCACCTCCCCACCCCACACCCCTGAGCCTCCCAAGGGCGGGTCTCGGGGCAGGCCGGGGTGCAGCTGCTGCCTGGTGGGGGCTGGGTCCCGGTTGGGGGTCTGCATTGCCTAGTGTCCTCACCCCAGGGTTGTGACCTGGGAGAGCTTAGCTGCCTGAGGCTGGGGTGGGGGTGGAGATGGGGGCGCCCTTCTCACTGAGTGCCCCTGCCTCTCCCTGGGCTCTTCCTCATCCTGGGAATTCCCAGGCTTTCCTGGGCTTCCTGCTTCCCACAGGTCCCAGTGCCTTTTCTACTGGAGCTGATGTAGGCGAGGGCAGTAGGCAAGTATGTGCAGGAAACCTGAGCGGCCCCCACTGGGGGCAGTACCTCCTTGCCAGGGGCCCTCCTGGGTGCTTCGTGATAAGCTTTCAGTTGAACTGCCTCCTGTGTGCTGCCAGCTCCCTAGCCTCTGCCGCTAGGTTGGCAAACCCTCAGAACATCTGTCTTATACTGGGCCCTGGGCCAGGCTCCCTGAGAAGAGGGGCCAGAGAGATGTGGGTATCTGGCCTCCACCTCTGCTTTACCACTCCCTGGCTGGGTGGGGTGACCCATACAGGTGACCTCCTGCAGCCTCAGTTTCCCTAGGTAGGATGAAAGAGGCGTGTGTGCTCACCTCTCCTGTGAGGAGTGGAGGCAACCCCAGGTGAGGGTCTGGCCTGAGGGAATGAGGGTCTGTCCCCTTCCCTGTGAAGGTGGAGGATAAGAAGGAACAGCGCTTAGCTGTGGGCACTGCCCTACTTCAGCCCCAGTTGTTAGGGAACCACTGCGTTCCTGCTAACCTGCATTTCTCTATCGATGGGAGGCCTTTGTCTTCCTGCTTGGGTGCAGCCATTGCTGAGAGAGGCCTGTGTCCAGCTGTGTTTCCAGGCAACCCTAGCCTCTAGAGGCTGCAGGAGGTGGCCCGGAAACAAACACCTGTCTCCCACCCCCTGCTCCAGGTGGGAACCTGCCTCCCTTCTCCGTCTCTCCAGCCCTGCCTCACTTGGCCCGCAGCCCAGCAAGCCCTCTGAGACGCCAGTTGTTCCAAGGCTCTCTCTCCCCTGCTCACCCCTCAAGGCTCCCGTAGGCCCCGGGGCGGGGGGGGGGGGTGTGTGGGGAGAAACGCAGGCTCCTCAGCTTGCGGCCTAGGCTCGGTGTGACCTGGGCTCTGCCCACCAACCTTTCCTCTCCCTTCCTGCGCCCTCCCACCCTCCCAAGATGGACAGTGTGGCTAATGGAGCACCTCTTGTGTACCAGGCTCTGTGCCAAGCACTGTACGTGAATGTAAGCGACTCTCATTTGTGCCTCACGCATCAGGCTCCACGGTGTACTCAGGGCACACAGCCATGGCAAATGAGAGCTTGTTCTGCGTCAGGCTCTGTGCTGAGTCCTTTTTTAAAAAGAGGATTTATTTATATATTTATTTATTAGTTCTTGGCGGTGCTAGGTCTTTCTCTAGTTGTGGTGGGTGGGGGCCACTCTCCACTGTGGGGCGCGGGCTTCTCGTTGCGGTGGCCTCCCCCATTGTGGAGCACAGGCTCTGGGCGCACAGGCTCCGGTAGCTGTGGTGCTGGGCTTGGTGGCTGCAGATAGCTGGCTCTAGAGCCCCAGCTCAGTGGTTGTGGCACACGGGCTTCGTTGCTTCATGGCATGTGGAGTCTTCCCAGACCAGGATCGAACCCGTGTTCCCTGCAGGTCTGTTGGTGGGCAGACTCTTAACAGGCCGGTGCCCCCTGGGAAGCTGTGTGCCAAGTGTTTAATGTGAATTCTCTCATCTTGTCCTCACAACAGCCCTCTGAGAGATGGGGAGCGGGGGTGGGGTCCACAGCCACAGAGCCATTGAAGAGCAGAACAAGAAGGCTGATTCTCCCCTGGTGAGGCAGGGGCTTCAAATCTGGGTTCAGTGCCCCCAACCCCAAGCGGTGGGCTCCGTAGCCGTCGGCCTGCTTGCTGGCCCTCTTGACCCTGGGAGAAGCTGGCCTCACTTCTGATCCCCTGGTTTGGCACATACCTCTTCAGGTGCTGGGCATGGGGGTGGGGGGCAGCATGGTAGTGGGGAAAGGGCTGGGTAAACAGGATGGTCATGCCCAGGGCGGCAAACCCAGGGCACAGGTCGGTGGTGGTTGGGGGCTTCCAGGGGGAAGCGACTTCCAGCTAAGCTCTGAAGGGCGGCTGTCAGGTGATGGGAGAGGTTTCTGGGCAGAGAAAGCAGGCGGTCCCAACGCCAGTGAGAGAGGCAGATGTGGGGACAGAAAGTAGCTCAGGGTGGCTGCAACTGTGGGGAGGCACAGGGCCCAGACCTCAGAGGTGTTGAGACACCTAAGCTGCAGGTAGGGCTGCACTGGAGGCCCCTGGGGGGGCCGGGGTGGGGTGGAGGGAGCTGTCAGAGAGCCTCCTTGGATGCCAGGGAGGCTGGAGAGTGAATGTGTAGAGGTGGGGCCCGGTGACCCAGTGAGCTTCAATTCTGGGAAAGGGGAAGCTGCTGAGGCCTGAGGAGGCTGGGTGGGGACACAGCTTCCTCTTTCTCTGAGGCGTCCAGGGCTACACCACCCTGAGGCTCTGGCACCTCCTGCGAGGGGCCCTGGTCGCAGCTTTCCTTCTTGGCTTTCTTCCAGGGAATTTCTGGTCCTAATTGTTTGGGCCTTTTTAGAAGGGTAGGGACCGGCCACATGTGAGGAACCCTCTCCCCCACCCCCAGTATCCCCGTGTTTCATGGAGGCCTCCTGCTCTAGACGCTGGCTGGGGAGGGTTTTGTGGTGAACGAGACAGACATCCCTGCCCTTGCTGCTGTCTGATGGGGGGGCAAACAATAAACAAGCAAGCAAACAAAAAAATTACAAACCCTCGTGGGAGGTGCAAAGGGAAAGAGGGGTGATGGGAGGGAGTCACAAGACCCACGTCAGGTTACCTCATTTAAACCTCGTGACAGCCTCGCTCTGGGGGACAAACAGCTCCCGCTTGCAGGTGAGGAAACTGAGACCCAGCGAGGTGAAGCAGCTCAGGTCCCACAGGGGTTGGTGACTGTGGGGACAGGTGCTGGGCTGGCTTTCTGGGAGGAGTGGCCTCTAAGCTAACTTTCTTCTGTGATCCTGGGTCCCTGAGGGGGGTTCTCCTCTGCCAGGAGCCCTGGGGCCAGAGAGGACCACCACACCACCTGCCACCCTTCTCAGGGCCTCGGTCTGCCCATCTCTGACAGCCCCCCATCCCCCAGGAAGCCCTCCGGAGGTGCCCCAAGGTGCCGGGCTTTGGGAGGTCCCTGATTGCCCTGCCTACGGAAAGGCAGGATCTGGGGTGGGGGTGGGGGTGGAGGCTTCACCCACTGCCCCACCCCTGCCCACCAAGCCAAGGGCTTGATCGGAACTTGCTTTTCAGTCAAGGTTCTGGGGCTCCCAGCATAGGTGCTGGAGGCCTGGTGGGGAGAAAGCTCAGAGGGGAGTCAGAGCTGCAGGTATCCACGTGTGCAGGGGGTTCTGGGTGGCAGCCAGCAGCTGCCTGACTGGACGGGTCCTCTGGGGGCTCAGGCTGAGTGTGGGGGCCCAGGCAACTGCTAGTAAGCAGAGACTCCGGCAGTCAGACTGGAGTAAGTGCTGGTTTGGGGTAATTAGAAGGCACATAATTAGAAGGCGTCAGGCACGAGGCGGCGAGTGTCTGTGAATATGCCAGAGTGGGCCCTCACTGGCTTTGAGTCTGGGCTCTTGGACTCCACGTTCCTCCTGAAGTCTCGAGGTCAGAGCTCCCTGTCCGTCTGGAGGTCAGCAGCTGCACAGCCCCTGCCTCAGGCTCAGGTCACGCAGCAGGTGCCAGTCACAGGATGGGACTCGGGCCGGGGATGAGGGAAGCGCTCCTCTGTGGCCAATCAGCCTTACTTTCCATGCCTGCCCCAGCCCTCCGGGCCCACCCTGGGGGTACAGAGGGGCGCTGGAGCTGGCATTGAGGCCTTGGGACTCGGGGTCGGCTGTGGGTGAGCTCCGTGACAAGCAAAGGAGGGAGCCATGGAGAGAGGGGCTTGTGTGGGAGGGGGGCCTGGATAGGGGACAGGGACACGTGTCACCGCGCTGGAGGAGGGACCAGGGGAGGCTGGGTCAGAGGAGGCCCCCGTCAAGTGCTGAAAACCAGGGTGCAGGCTTCACTCTGCTCCGAGGCCGGACCTTCTGTCCTGGGTTTTCCCTTGAGCTGGCCTTGGGCCGAGAGCCACCGCCAGTGACCTGGAGAGTCCCGAGGATGGTGTAACTCAAAGCCTCGGTCCCACGAGGTCTGTGCCAGGCCAGGCCCACAGCGCAGCCGGATCAGTTTCCTCTGCCTCCTCCTCCGGGTGGGAAGTCCCGGCCGCTCTTAGGCCGAGGGGCTCTCCTGTGACCTGGGCTTTACCGCGGGCAGTGCTGCTTCTGCCAGGCTGCCCGTCAGACTCCGAGGCTCCAGGCGGGGCCCTTCCAGGCGCTGGGCTTGGCTGCTCGAGGCTGCCCCGGTGGGTCCCCAGCTCCCAGAGACCCTCCTTCCTTCCCTCCCTCCTGAGCCTGGAGCGCGGCCTCCTGAGGGGATGTCTTGGGACTCCCTGGCTCTGCCACTGTTCCTTTTGTCATCTAAGCCAAATCCTCCTCCCTGCTCTTCAGCCTTGTCTGCCGGCTGGAGACTTTTCTCCTGGCGAGGCCAGTGCCCGTCACACTCCGTGCCTTCGTGTGCCATACTTGGCGTCTTAGCCCTTCCCTCCACCCGGCACTGCTGATCTGTTGGTCGTTGGTCTCCAAGGGGTGTGAGCTTCCTGAGGATAGGGCCAGTGTCTGTCTTGTTCATACCCTTGCCCATGCTGAGGGCAGTGCCTAGCACACAGGTGCCTGGGAGAAGACGGGAGGCTTGAATGCGGGCCGCTGCAACCACCCCGTCTCCCGTCCCCGCGGGTCTGCCCAGGGCTCTGGAGATGCAGGCCTGGCGCTCTGGAGAAGCGGGCTGAGTGTGGACTGTGGAGCCCGCAGGAGGACTGGGGCTGTGATGGGGTCGGGTTGGGGGAGGGCACGCGCAGGCGCTTTGGGGGAAAGGAAGTCTGGAGGGGCCTCTAGCAGGAGAGGCCTTAGTGTTGGGCTTTGAAGTGTGACGGAACAGGCCTTCCTTGGAGCAGAAACAGCAAGAGTGAAGGCAGGCAAGCAGGAAAGGCGGGCGTGCTTGTGGCCCCCGGAGTTCTGAGAGGCGGGAGCCCTGAGAGCTGAGGATAAGAGGCTGGGCGTGGGGGCGCTGCCAGCCCCCTCGTTCCTCCAGCCCCGGCCGGAAGCTGTCAGTCCCTTCCTCACACGCTTCCCTGCTTGGCCTGTGGCAGCTGGCTGTTTGTGGAAGAGGCCAGAAGCCCTCCTCCCCTGGGAAGCCCCCCAAACCCGTGCTTCCCTGGGAGGCTGCCCCAGCCTTCTGCCTGCCCAGCACCATCTCCCCACTTCCCTCCCATCCAGCCCCGTCTGGGAACACACTGGGAGGACAGCAGCCACCTCTCTGTCTCCAGCTGCTGTCTGCCTGAGGCTGGCCACCTGCTGGGGCCTGAGGATGAAGCTGAGCCCACAGCCCTGGCCCCTGTCCTGTCTCCTCGTGGTGAGTGGGGATGGGACTGTAGGGGAGACGTGTCCTGAGCCCTCAGGAGCCTCGTGCCGTGGTAGGTGCTGGGGTCGGTTATGCAGCCCATCCTTTAAGGAGCAGAGAGTCTGACCCGTGCCCCTCCTGGTGCCCCTGGCCTCCCAGTGCTTGGCATGTGCTGGAACCAAGTCTGGAGCCTGAGGAGGTGCCTCACGCCCCTCATGTGACATTCCCTCTGCCTTTCAGGGCAGCTGGCTCTGCTCTGCACCGGTTGCAAGCTGGGGCCCCATCAGAGGAATGGAGGAGGGGGATTCAGGACAGATAGTTCACACCTGCAATGGGAAAAGAGGGTGCTCCAAGAAGAATGGGTGGGACGCAAATTGAGAAAATCCTTCCCTTGGGACCTATTATGCCCTGTGTGGGTGCCAGGCTGTGAACGGGCTGGCCTTGCATGGCAGGGAGGTCACAGAGGAGGATATGGTCCCAGAGCCTCTGCCAAGAGCCCAGAAGCACTCACCTGTAGACTCGGCCCCAGGGATGATGAAATGAGGCTGGTTAATGACATTTTCAGCTGTGATGTGGGGGCCAAGGCAGTAAGCAGGAAGTGGGGAGGAACTTGAGAGAGGAATTCGGAAGAATGTCCTCCTCATTGTCCAGGTTAGCTTGAAGGGTGTGACTCAAAGACCCAAGGGATCGAGACCCTGACTTGGCCCCATCAGGGGCTTTCTGGCACTTTCCAGAAGCAGATGTGGTTCCCTCCTTGCCTGGGCAGTGGCAATGCAGCAGGGCTGAGACAGGCAGGTTTAACTTGTAGCACAAGGGATTGCGGCTCGAGAGTGTCCCCGAAGCCCCGGGGGCGGCCCAGTAGGTCCTTGTGCCTGGGGTGTTGGGTGGTGGGTGGGTGGGCCTGGTGCTGCCATGCCCCAGTGTGCTTTCTGCCCCCCGAGTGTGTCCTGCCCTCTGTTCTTCCAGCTGCTGCCCTGGCCTCTGGCCACTGCCACATCGCCAACCCCTTGGCAGTGCCCACCTGGGGAGGAGCCCGACCTGGTAAGCCGCGCCCTGCCCATCGGCCTCTCCTGGGAAGACTGTTGAGGGCCAGGGGCAGGGACCCCAGGCCTGGCTCCTGGCTCTGTTCTCACTCTTTCCCTCCTGCAGGAACCAGGGCAGGGCCCATTATGCAGGTCCTGCCCCCCAGGCACCTTCTCAGCTTCCTGGGGCTCTCGCCCATGCCATCCCCACTCGCGCTGCAGCCCTCGAGGGAGGCTTGAGGCCCAGGTGGGCACGGCAACTCAAGACACACTATGTGGAGACTGCCAGCCTGGGTGAGCCATGGGGTGGAGTGAAGGGGGTTCATGACCAGGTGACTAGGACTTGAGATCCTGGGGTCCCAGCCTCACTCACCTCTTGAGTGGGCCTCAGACTTCCCATCTGTGAAATGGGATAGGTCAGGATCAGTGAGGGTGCCCATGGGGAAGGTCCAGCCTCTCTTAAGGATGGTTTTTTGGGCTTTGGTAACATCTTCCCTCCTTACAGATGGTTTTCCCCTTCAGAGGTCCCCGGCGTTCCCTGTCAACCATGCTCCCGGACCCCTTTGGGTGCCCGCAGCTGTTACGGTGAGTGCAGACAGGGCTAGGACTGGTGGGGATATGTGTGGGAAGGGGTCTGGCGAGCTTGAGCCCGAGGGCCCTTCTGTGTCCATCTGGGGCAGTGGGATCCTCACTCCCCTAGCCAGGGTATCCAGCAGGACGTGGTCACTTGGCTGTCTCTTCTCTCTCCATCTCTGAGGGGCAGAGACTGTCCAGCATGTGCTGTCGCAGCTGGGGGTTTACGTCCCAGCCCGTCTCCTGTCCTTCCTTCTCTCCCTCAAAACGACCCACATGGACGAGTGTGAGCATACACACTCACACACATGGACCTCCTCTCACCCGTTGAGTTGGTTCCTTTCTGAGGAAACTAACTCATGGGCCAGGCTTGTGGAGAGGCAAGATCTGGTCTCCCTGTGCCCTAGCACGTGTGCACCATTGCCTTTTGTTTACCCCTCTGGCATAGATGGGGGGACTCAGGGCCTGGTCATCCTGATGGTCAGATGGCCAAAAAGGGAGGGGGATGAGCTGGCCTTGGCTTCCCCAACGTGGTGGACAGTGGTTGGCTGTGGACATGTCAGTACCACAAACCCTACCCCTCCCCGTGACTCAGCCCTGCGCCTCTCTCTGCCTCTGTCCTCCCTCTCTGCCTCCATTGTGCTCAGAACGAGAACGACGGGCCCGACGTGGCGTGGAGGTGGCAGCAGGGGCCAGCGGTGCAGGGGAGACCCGACCACCTGGGAACAGCACGCGGGCGGGCAGCCCCGAGGAGACGGCTGCCCAGTACGCAGTTATTGCCATCGTGCCCATCTTCTGTCTCATGGGGCTGCTGGGCATCCTTGTGTGCAACCTGCTCAAGCGGAAGGGCTACCACTGCACGGCCCAGAAGGAGGTCGGGCCTGGCCCCGGAGGCGGAGGCAGTGGTGAGGCCCAGCCGGGGGTCGGATGGGGAGGCCAGAGGCCTGGGTTGGCCCAGCCTAGCTCAGCTTGGGGTCACTTGAAGGAATCTACTTGCCCTGGAAGGGTGATCAGAGTTTCCTGGAGATGCGGCACGTGGGCAAACTGATAAAGTGGAAGGAGGGCTGAGATGGCCCAAGGTGGCAACTGGGGCAGAACAGGCAGAGAGGAGGTCAAGGGGCTGCAGTGGGATTCCCTCCCAGCTGGAGGAATCTGGACCCCTTTGGGGCTGCAGTTGTGTGTGTAGTTCAAAGGTTAGACTGCCTCCTGGGTACTCTGGGTGACCTCTGGCCTCTGGCCTGAAGGGCTGGCAGGGCAGCTGACCTGGACAGGCACCATGAGAGGCTCAGGTTTCAGCTCCAGGCTGTGGTTTGAGTTACAAGTCCTGGAACCAGAGGGAAAGACATGTTCCTCCTGCCCCTCCCGAGGGCCTTAGAGCCCTTTTCTTCTTCTCCTTACCCCCCATGCTGTCCCCTGAAAGCCAGCAGGGCAGGAACTCCACACACATACAGTTCTGTTCACAGAACAGGGTGGCCAAGTCAAGACTGAATGGTGCCTCCCATGCCAGTCTCTTTTCCAGCCCCTGACTCTGCAGGGCCAGGACGGGGACAGGACAGGAACTTTGGGCAGGCCATTTAGCCTGGAACCGCAGTTGTTTTCCTAGCCCAGGACTCCCTTTAACTTGCTGGCTGCTGCCTGGGTGCAAGTCCTAGGAGCTCTGCTGCTGGCCCGGGATTGACTGTATGGCCCATTCTTGTGCCCTAGAGGTCTGGGCCCTCGGTTAGTTATGAAGACAGGGTGGTGTGCAGGGCGTGACAGGCCCAAAATGGCAGAGTGTGCTGGGGCTGGCGGGGGTTCTGGGCAGAGAGGCAGCCGCAGCTCCCTGAGGCTGAGGAGAGGACAGGCCCTGGGAGAGGCTGGCCCCTCACCCCACACACTCTGTGCAGGATGGTGGAGTCCAGATGGCCTGAAACCACTCAGCACCTGGGGCTGCTGGGTGCAGGGAGCAGTGGTGCTTGCTGAGCAACTAAGATGGTAACAGCTCAGAGCCAGAGCTGAGGCCTGGGGCGCCCTCTGCTGCCAAACCCTGGTGTAGCCGGCCAGCCAGGAGTGTGTTCCACCCGCTTCTTCCCTAGAGTCATGGTGGTTTTTTCTCTTCTCCAGGGATCAACCCTGCCTACCGGACTGAGGACGCCAATGAGGACACCATCGGGGTCTTGGTGCGCCTGATCACAGAGAAGAAAGGTGAGGAGTAAGGTCTGACCCCCCCCCACCCCGTCCCAGAGCACTGACGCCAGCCTGGCCCTCTGACCAGTGTGGCTGACGGTGCTGCCCCCTTTCTTGCTTGGTGAGGGGCGAGGAAAAGAAACACAGCCTGGGCTGGGGAGGGGCGAGTGGGCAGGGGGTTGGTGCCCAGGACGGGGGTTCTCCCTCGCGGCCCAGAGCCAGGTTCTGAGAGCAGCTGCCCACAGAGAATGCAGCGGCGCTGGAGGAGCTGCTGAAGGAGTACCACAGCCGACAGCTGGTGCAGACCAGCCACCAGCCTCTGCCCAGGTGAGCGGGCAGGCGGGCCCCAGACCGCAGGTACTCAGCCTGCCTCCCGGGGCCTCCTGGGCCTGGCCTGCCCCAGTGACCCTCCCGCCTGTGTCCCCCACAGGCTGCCGCCGGGCCCACCCAGCATGCCACACGTCTGCCCACATCGCCACCACCTCCACACCGTGCAGGGCCTGGCCTCACTCTCAGGCCCGTGCTGCTCCCGTTGTAGCCAGAAGAAGTGGCCCGAGGTGCTGCTGTCCCCTGAGGCCGCAGCTGCCACCACTCCCACTCCCAGACTCCTGCCCAACCCAGCCAGGACCCCCAAGGCCGGGGTCAAGGCTGGACGCCAGGGCGAGATCACGATCTTGTCTGTGGGCAGGTGAGGAGGGCACAGACTGCAGCTGACTTGAGGTGGGGGAGGCAAGGCCCTAGGTCGACTGGTGAACAGCGAGTTCGGTGGCAGCCCCACCCTTCCTAGCCTCAGTGGGCCTCTCTTTGCAGTGGGGGGCGAGGGTCCTCTCCCCCATAACACCTAAGAGCCTGGCCACACGCAGGCTAGAGTTGGGAGCCCGGCAGTGGGCGGGAAGACATGGGGAGGGCTCAGGCTCTGGTCCACGAACTTGCTGTGCAACCTTGGTGGGTGCCCTCCATGCCTCGGGATTACCCCTCTAACCGGGGAAGATGGCATCACCGCTCCTCACAGGTTCCGAGTGGCCCGAATTCCTGAGCAGCGCATGAGTTCAGTGGGCTCTGAGGTGAAGACCATCACGGAGGCTGGGCCTTCAGGGAGTGAGCTCCCCAGCTCCCCACGACCTGGCCTCCCCAGTGAGCAGCGGGCACTTCTGGGAAGCGGTGGAAGCCACACTAAGTGGCCGAAGCCCCCAGCAGAGAACAAGGCCGAGGTGAGGACCCGAATGGGAAGGTGTCTTGTCAGCACCTGGGCCACTCCCATGGCCAAGGCAGGGGTGGAGGTACAGAGGGCGCTGGGCAGGGGCTGCTTTCTTGAAGCCTGAAGCCCCCTGACAGCTCTGACCCCTCACCCCTGTCCCCTAGGAGAACCGCTATGTGGTCCGGCTAAGTGAGAGCAACCTGGTCATCTGAGGGGCTGTCCCGTCTGAGGACCCTGCAGCCCTGCCCTGGGCAGTTTTGAAGGCTTCCTGGAGGAGGCGGAGCTGCAGCTGGGCCCGTGAGGATCCAGAAAGGCCCAGCAGACTAAACCGCCAAGGCCTGGAGGTGGGAGTGTCCACCCCGGTGAGGAGACAGGCAGGCCGGCCGGCAGGTGCCGTGTGCAGGAGCAGGTGGAGGCCCCCTCCCGTCCCTGCCGCCCATTTCCTTCCCCGCAGGTCTCTGAGCCTGTGCCCTGCCCTGACCTCTGCTCCACTGGGCGGCTAGGCCTTGGTGGTGCGGAGGGGCCCTCTGCCTGGCACCCCTGGCCCCACCCCTTGCCTCTGTAGGGGGACCACTCCCTCCTTTTCTGACAGGTCCTGTAAAGGACCTGGGCTGGGAGCGGAGTTCTGGGCTCTCATCTAGGGCAAGCCCCTGGCCATTACTGGTTCCCAGTTCTTTTGACTGTGAAGTGGGGCTAGCGGCGTCTCGGCGCTCAGAGCCTTCCCACCTTGCAGGCTCTGTGCTGGGTTGTGTGGGAGACTCCATGCCGCCCCTCCCACTAGTAGCTTTATCTGACCCCCGTTTTTGCTGCTTCAGGCCCTCTGCCTTCAAGTCTCCTACGGGGCTGCCTGAACATGGCTCTGCATACATAAGGCACCTAATGCATGTGCCTGCCCCTGCCGTTTTTACTAAAACTGAAGAAACAGACTTGACCTGGGCAGAACTGTGGTGCAGAGCCCCAGCCACCCCCAAGATCTCAGGCGCTTCGGAGGGAAAGTAGTGTGTGTGACCGGACTGGAGAGGGGCCTCTGGCCTCGGTGGTTTGTGTCCCCGCGGTGTTGGTGTCTGTCCCCTGGCCTGGGCAGTGCAGGCGACTGCCCGACCTCTGTCTCCACTCTGGCTCAGCAGTCTCGTTATTTATGTGGGGCTGTGCAGGCACAGGCCCACGGCTGTCCCTGTTTCTCTTATTTATTGAAACTTGGCTGTTGTCCATCCTTGTGTCTCCATACCCATCATTTGTTGAATAATAAAAATGTGGGAAAGTAGTGTCAGGAGGAGCTTCTTGTCCTTGTGCCTCTTCCCAGGTTGCCCATTCACTGCATAGTTCTCTCTGGCCCTGTGTGTGGGACAGGCCATCCCTCCCCTGGCAGTGTCTGCTGTTTGGCAGGTGGGGCCAGCAGCAGCCTTGCAGGTCATCTGGCCTTCTTGCCCCTTGGGTAAGGAAGAGCTGCAGTCCAACCACAGGTACAGGCTTCAGGGAGAGGGGCGTTTTAGTTAATTACAGGTTCTTTTGGTGTTTGGTATGGTTTTTAAAGATGGAAGGAGGAGACATACTTAAACACTAATGGGAAAGAGGCTCAAGGAGAGGCTGAAGAACCAAGAAGTGATGCCTGTTGGAACCTGTCGGGGGCGCTGGTGGAAGAGGACAACCTGGGAAGGCTCAGGCTGGCTGCACCTCGGAGACCGGAGACGGAGACGGCAGCAGCCATGCTGGGCCTGCCTGAAGCCTGACTTCGCATGGGGCAGAAGCCACAGCAGGCCCCACCTAGCAGCTGCGGAGAAAACTCCTGCCCCAAGGGGAGGCTGGGCAGATTCAAGTGGAGATTCAACCTCTCCATTCCTCTCACCTTTCTAGAGCATAGGCTTCTCTCTGCATCTTCTCAGATGGGCAGGAAAGGAAGGGCACCTCTGAGGATCCAGGAGACAAAGCATCACCTGCTCTTAAAGAGGGGAGGGAAGGATACAGGCTGGACATCAGGAGGAATTTTCTGGAGCATCAGAGGCTCAGTGTCAGACCAGCAGCATCATCTGGAGCTCCAGAGTCTAGAACCGTGTTGTAGGGGACCAGTGGGCATCACCAGTGCGTGCATGCAAGGAATGTTCCCTGGGGCCACCGTGGTGCTGTTGGTGTCCCTACTTGCCAGGGTGTGGCTTCTTAGACTTGGCTGCCCCCTGAGCCAACCAACCCCACCTCACTGAGGGCCTGGACGACACACTGGGATGAGGACAAGACAGTGCCCTGGGTGAAAGGGGAGGCTGACCCTCCCACCCTCTGGCCTCCGGTCTCTGGGATGAGGCATATACAGATGCCAGCAAGGGTGGAGACTGAGGCTGGGTCTGGGCTTCCCAGGTGAGGTAATGGACACCCATCTCAGTGCTGGCCCCTGGGGTAATAAGCACTGGTTGCCTCCAGACCATGCCTACCACCCCAATTTCCTGCTTGCTAGAAGGTAAGAAAAAGGAATGGCTCTGGCCCCAGTCTCTTCATTTGACCCTTGGGGGATCCTGAAGCCACCTCCCAAAAGAGGGAGAGGAGGAGCTGAGGACCAGGTAGGAGTGCGTCTGATGTGGCTGACCCTTAGGACCCCCACTCTCACCTGGAAGCTTTCCTGGCTCTAAAGCCTACTCTTGAGCTGAAGGTAGGCCGAGGCTGCTGGCAGGGGTGGGAGCTGGAAGACAAGGTAGGGCCCTGGGTGACCACTGAGGACAATTCTGAGCTTGACCTCTTCTCACTCCACCTCCCCTCGTCCATGGGCTAACATGGTGGGTGCCGGGGCCCAGGTCTCCGCCTCCCACCTGCTCCTGGCTCCAGCCCTGTCACTGACCTGGAGCTGAGTCCCTGGACAAAGTGACAGAGCCCAGGAACATCATCCATGACCACAGCTGGCAGAGCTCTCTGCCACCACAGGGGAGGAGGCTCTGTGGAGGCCCAGGGTAGTCTGGTGGAGAGGGCTTCAGAGTGTTAGTCACAGCCAGGTCACTGAGCTTCTTTGGGCCTCAAGGGTTCTCCCCAGTCGAGGAAGCTGAATACTTGGGAGGCTGGTAAGGGCGTGCATGGCAGGAGGCAGGCCCTAGGAGGGAACAGTGGCCACAATGACCAAGGGGGGAAATCAGGCCTGGACCAAGGCAGTGGCTTTGCCCCGAAGGGAGATTAGAGAGATGTTTTAGACATAAATAAAACTGACAGCATGTGATGACCATTTGGATGGAGACCATATCGCCTTCAGCCGTCCTTCAGGGACTGCTTAGCCCTTCCTTTTAAGCTGATGTACGCATTGCCTCCTCCAGGGTGGGCAGGAGAATTGGGGCTTGGTACCTGTGCTTTGGGGCCAGACCAAGTGTAAGTTCCAGCTCTGCCCCTCACTAGCTCTGTAACCTTGGCCAAGATACTCTCCTCAGCCGCTCCCCGTCCCAACAACAGGGCTAACCACAGGGCTCACCTCCTGTCCTGCCGTGAGGATTACCAGTTACCAAGCAGAAAACACAGCACTGGCCACACGGTGGTAGATGCAGCCTCCATCATTCATGGCTTCCCTGCACTCCTGTATACATACACCTTAGACCAGGTGCTGATGGCCACTTCCTAGGCCCCTGATCTGTGAGGGCTGGGGCTGCCCCGGAGATGCAGCGTAGGTATCGCTTGACTGGTGAAAACAAGTTTAGAATCAACTTGGGAGAAGCCAGGGGACACTCACTGACCCGAGAGGTATATGTGTCTCCCTTTCCCAAGAACCACCAGTCTGCTCACTCCAGACTTTTTTATTTTTTGGAAACTTTTTTAATAGTTATTGAATGTTCTACAGCTTACAGTAAATATCATAGTTACAAATTCTTGGCTTCAATCTTTCAGAGTGATCACTATCTGATCTTCAAAACAAAACGGAACAAAAACCCAAAAGAATCCAAAACAACAGAACAAAACCAGATTTACACTTCATACACACAAGCGAGGCCGCGGGGCTTTCCACTCTTTACACTCCAGGCTGTGTTTTGAAAACACCTATAAGTTCTTTGCTCAAACTACTTGGAAGACACCGGTCAAAGGTTTATTATTATTATTTTAAATGTTTTTCTTTTTAAAATGTGAGTTCCAATAAAATTTAAAAACTAGATTCCAACCTGTAGATTAAAATGAATTAAAAAATAC
Organism: Antilocapra americana; assembly: GCA_007570785.1. Classification (NCBI taxonomy): domain Eukaryota; kingdom Metazoa; phylum Chordata; class Mammalia; order Artiodactyla; family Antilocapridae; genus Antilocapra; species Antilocapra americana. The sequence goes on along the minus strand of ML663009.1, from coordinate 2,001,521 downwards.
AAAATCATATACAACGCTCTCACGGGGATGGTACATGCCACGAGAACAAGTTTCTCCATCGTGTGATATGAACAGGGATACAGATGCCTTTTAGTCAGGAGATGGGGACAGGCCCTTGGGCCTTTAAAGGTCATGACAGACAACGCCACATTGCTAGAGGCCTGGCCTTACCTCCCCTTGGGTAAGGAAGAGCTGCAGTCCCACCATAGATCCAGATAAGATGGCTGACCCAAGAAGGTGGTCTCTGGCCAGTCCCACTCTTTCCCTGACTCTCAGGCATGAGGAGGAAGGCTGGAGCCTGGAGATGCTGGTCTTGCTGGGGTCAGGCCCAAAGATGATTTCACCCATTTGAGACCTATGGGCTGGTATGTGTTATCTTCAAAAAAGGAAAATAGCCCCTCTATCAGGAGCTGGACTGGGTACAGGGCCTCACTACCACAGCAAGAAGACTCAGGGACTACGGATGCAGCCACAGGGAAGCAAGCATTCTAGTTTCCCTTTCTGGCTTTGTGGCAGCCAGTCCCAATCACCTGGCCACTGGGCTGGACTCAACAGCACAAAAGGTAGAAAATACCCATTGGAGAAAGGGAGGGAGTGAGACCCAAGTCTGGCTCAGGCAAGGTTGGTTACGGAATGTTGAAACTGGCCTGCCAGGAAATTTAAAGGCCAGGCCCTAGAACCATGTAATGCCTAATTAATTTCAGAAACAGGTTTTCTAGAAGGGGACATGGACAGGTAAAGGACCAATCTTGCTGCCAACCTGGCACACCCAAAGGAGGCTGAGCTCTGAGAGGCTCAGCTGTGGAATCCGATGTTAGCCTGGCTGGGTCTCCACTGTGATCCAGCTTTTGGAGGTTAAGTCTAGCCTGTATTCTCCTGGGGCTGGACACCGGCATGGAGCCTGCCCCTCCACTGCCCAACCTGCCCCTTCTGGATTCCCAGGCTTAGCAATCAGCTCGGGACCACATGCCCTACAGTACTGTGGAATACAGGGTGAAAAGCAGAGCTTCCACGTGTGCTTTCAACTGCAACTGAGGAGCAAACGCCATGGTGACATCTCAGTGACTGATCCAGCCACAGTACTGTGACCAAGACCCGTGCCCTCTAGGCCTCCCTCTCTGGCCTCGGAGCAGAGCTTGGGGGTCTGACAATGCAGGGCTCCAGGTCTGATTCAGCCAGTGCCTCTCTGGACCTCTGGCCGAGTCCTGTCTGCACAGTGAGGACATCAGAACTTGGTGACCAAAGGATCTGCACTACTCCTATGCTCCGTGCGATTGATTCATTTCTGAAGGCTACTTGGAACAAAGCCAGCCTCTCTAAAGACACACTCCCAGATCTCTGGAACACTTTGGGTGGCCAAGGGTAAGAGTTGGGATGAGGAGGAAGGACTGCACAGTGTCTCTCTAGATCCTGGTCCTCACTCTTGGTAGAAACAAACCCAGGGACTGGATTCAGATGTACTTTTGGCCATTCAGGGCTACACCAGGTCCCCAACTCACTGGGTCTGGACAGTGGGCAAGCTCTCCAGGGTCAGAAAGCAAGGGTACAGAGGCTTCCTAAGGACATAGGTCTTTCAATGGACAGGTGCCCAGGGCTGCCCCTGAACACGTCTTTAGTCCTAGGCATCATGACCCCAAAGTGCTTTGCTCAAGTTAGGCCTCTTATTGCAAATTCCTGTCCTTCAAGTGCTGCCGCTGGGTTCCCAGGGCTCCTCATAAAAATCCGCTAAGCAGGGAAGACTGACTTCCCAGGTTTCCCTGGAGTCTTCCTCTGTTTAGAGGCAGACAGGTAGCCCATCCCTTCTGCATGCTGGCCACCGAGGCCTGCAGGTGTCAGCAGAAAGAGCAGAGGATTTGAAAAGTTCAAATCTTGGCTTTTTCTCTGATGAGCTGTGTAACCTTTGGCAAATCTCTTAAGCCTTCAGAGACTTAGTTTTTTCCATCTATAAAATGGGAATTTTGGCAATCAATGTCAAAGTACTTCATACATAGACAATAATCTCTGGACAGGTGAGTGTCTTTTTTCAATATATAGGTAGGGGGATATGCACAGTCACTGCCAGGAGAGAGAAAGGAAGAGCAGCAACCGTCCTGTCCACGGGGAAGAAAGGAAATCAATTTTTCCAAAATGTGGCAGAAAGATTAAATTTCAGGCTTGGGCGCACTCCAGCTTCCAGACTCCAGCTTCCTGGGCCCCAGGCTAAGGAAAGAGAGGCAGGTAGAAATGGGGGAGGCCAAGAGGGTTGGCTGGTGACTGTAACCACCTGTACCACTAACCCTGCCCACCAAGCTTGCAGCACTGGTGAGAAGCAGTGGAATGGGGTGGAGAGCAGGCTTTGCTGGTGCCACACTGCAGCTCGAATGTCATGTGGGCACACCCCTTGTCCTCTCTGGCTTGCTGGACTTCCTAAAATGACAGGGCCCCTCAAGCTCTGACCTGTCCAGCTTGACCACTGGGCCACCCAGCATCTGTGGATGATGCTCGTGGTACCTCCTGATGGGTGCCTGTGATCCTACCATAGGTGCTCATCCTGCCACAGGCACACTGCTGCCTTGTTCTCCTGGGCTCAGTCCCTCTTCAGTGACTCCCCAAGCTTGGCCAGGCTTGTGGATCTCCGTCAAAGCAAGAGGGTGAGGCCAGCTGAACTGGGGCTCCGGTGCTCAGACCACAAAAGGGGTGCTGTGCCTGGGTTCTTCCAGACCCCAGCCTTTCCACATCTTGTTTTTGCCTTGGGGTCTGTCCTTGATCTTGAATTACATACAAGGGCCAGGAGAGGGTGCACAGCATCGATGTTTCAGTTCACAAGCCCATGTGTGGAGTCAGACTGGAGGGAAAGAGACCACAAATTGGGATTTAATGGCTCTGCCACTTATGAGCAAGTCACTCTGCTTTTCCAAGTCTCAGTTTCCTCATGGATCAAATGAGAGAATCATCTGTTTCACGGGGTTAAACCAGATGATGGATATGTGAAAACCTGTGAGGTACTAGATGTTAGTTTTTATATACTGGTACAGAATGAACAAAGGTAAAAAGGTAATTCCTAGATCTCCTTTCCCCTCCTCTGATTCTGCCCCAGCCCATCTGGAGGCAGCGGGGTTCAGGGGAGCCTGTTGGGATGCCAGCATTCTGTTCACTTCAGGGCAAGTTCCCTTTCCTGCTATTAAATAGAACCAGTTTCCTCACTTGTCAAATGGGTGAAATAATTCTGACCTTGTCTTTCCCTCAGGGTCGGTAAATTATAGGCTGTGAAGTGCTCTGAAGTCTATGAAGCACCTGACAAATGCAAATGTTTCCTATTATTATTATAATCATTATTATTTTGGCATTTTCTAAACATGTATGACATAATCTAAAACAACCTTCACCCACCCTTATACAACCAGAGAGTAGGAGGAGGTATTTGCCAAAAAAAAAAAAAGAAAAAAAAGGATTAACACTGGAAAACTTTCTATTGTTTTAAAACAAAACCTTTTCAGCACCTCGAGCAGACCGTTTAGAACAGCGGGGCTTCTCCTTACTGGTCCTGCATTTCCCAGGTCGAGGATGCTGCTGGGCTGTGCACCCCTGGGAACAGCCAGATAGCCTCTGAGGTCCTCCTGGCCCAGGGGTTTCCTGATTATTTCCTCCTTTAGGGAGACATGGGAGGTAGGGGTAGGGATATATCCACGTATGCATGAATTTAAAATGAAGAGAGTTATTTAGAAGCTCTAAATGTTATCAATGATCCCATTTTGTACAGTAATGTTCCTCTGCACACCGCCCCCCCAACCATCCCCAAAGGGGCTGCTAGCCCAGCCAAGTGCTGGGTGCAGGGGGCAGTGTTAGACAGCTGGGCTTCTGGCTGAGACCAATGGGGCCTCCTGATCCAGGGGTCCCTCTTCTCCCCAGAGAGCCCATGTTTCCTCCTCTCCTCTAAGGATGAGGGGCTACTGTCTTAACAGCATGGACTCCTTTTCAGCTAGTCTACCTGCTCCTCCAAGGGCTGGAGTCAGGTACAGGATGAGAGGTCCAGATGTCTTCACAGAATTTCCAAATGCTATTTCTCATTTGCAATTTCTGTTCCCGCCATCTGCCCCCATGTGACCTCAGCCAAGTCTCCAACTTCTGCGTTTGAAATCCATGGAGGAAAAGAGCAGAAACAAAAGCCCAGAGACTGTTCCAGAGCTCATCAGGTGTGGGCACTGCTGGCTTCATTTTTACAAAGCCAAGCCAATCCATCCCTAGGTAAATTTTTGTGGGCAACATGCCCCAGGCAGGAAGGTTGCATTTAATGCTAATTTACTGCAAGGTCTAGGGAAGTCCTTTCCTCTTCTCTGGGCCTCAGCTTCCTCATCTGTCAAATAGGGGAATGGATGAGATGATTGCTAAGGTCCCTTCAGTTCCATGAGTCGATGAAATGTTTATTGCTATTGCTTTTCCTTCACTATCCTGACCTCCAGAGCCCACCAGCCCCCACCTGGAATGTGGTTCCTTCACTTTGGCCATGAATGGCACAAGGTAACCAAGAACTTGGCCTGTCTGCCAGCGCCATGGACAGACGGGTGAGCCCTGGCTCTGGGAAGGGCAAAGGGAAGGGAGAGAAATGTCACAGGTTTCCACTCTACTCAGGAGCAAGCTCCTCACCAGAGTGGATTCATGAAGGCTCAGAGGCCAAGGTCTAGATTACACTGGGCACCTGGCCTCTGAGGCTCTGGGAAGCTGGGATCCCACCATCCTGCAGCTGCTTGGCAGGTCTGAGGTCAAAAATCACCTTCTGAGGAAGTGCCAGGTCAGTTAACATCACTGTGCAAATTAGAGGGTCCAGGCCCAGACAATTCGGCCAGAGACCTTACAAGCCAAAGCCAGCAGGCAAGGGCCTCGCGCCTCTCTTCCCTCTGCCTTCCCACAGTGCCCCCCTCCCCCCACCCCACCTCAAGTTCTCCCAAAGAAAGAATCTGGTTTTCCCAGGTTCTCATCTGGGGTATTATTAAGCTGCTATTAACACTCCTACCTAATCAGGTGGTTTTGTTCTTGGTCTGTTGCAATGGTTCTCAGAAATATCAGAAGATATTTCATTTGTGTCAGGATATAGCAATGTCTTAAACTAATCCTGCTTGAGAAAAATCGAAAAAGAAACCATCCCTCAGAGATGTGGCTTGCTCAACAGTTCTGAGTTCCTACCCTGGACCCAAGGGTCACATCTCTTATGCTCTTCAAAGGATATCGCGCCTTCAGCTGAACCACTGCAACAGACCCCACTCTGCCTGCCGCTAGACTAGGCTCCCAGGACTGGATGCTTGCGGAAGGAAAGGGGCAGAGAGGATGTGCCTGGTCAGGTAGGAGAAGGGTGGAGCTGGGAGTGCAGCGGCTCAGAGGGGGACAGTGGGGAGAGGCAGGAGATTAGAAAAAGCAGCTTTTACAAAAACCAAAAATAAAAACCAAAACCGTTAAAGATGCATAAAGTGACCCTTGCACTTCCGTTGTCTCTTCTTGCAAATAGAGGTGGTGCTGCTAGGGAGCTGCTCCAGCACCTGTGTAAGACTTGAGTAGTTGCATACAATGTGTGACTCCAGGTCTAGGGGAGGAAGGGGAAAGCCATTAGTGAGTGCGGTATTCCTGAGGCCCTTCGGGGAGCTCCTGGACCCCCTCCCCTCATGCTGAGAGCCCTAAATGGAGTCCTCTGTGCCTTCCCAGTGGAGCAGCCCATTTCCCATCCAGTGCCGAGAGTTCTGGAGAAGGTGGCGAGGGAGACAAGGAGGCATGGCAGTGATTTTCAGTGACTCTACAGGTCACTGGCACTGCCTCAGGATCTGCAGAGGACAGGAGAAGCCTGGTGGTGAGGGTGACCCAGGGTTTCTGCCTGGCCCCAGTCAGAGCCAACATCTGATTGAGATAAAAGTTCATTGGAAGAATGGGCCCACAAATAGAAGAAGTCTGAAGACTATACAGTAAAGAGCACAAAATTTAGTACTAGAGGACTGGAGTTCAAGTCCCAGCTTAGTTTTTACTAGTTAAGTGATACTAAACTATATATTTGTCTGTAAAATAGAGTAACGATCCTTACTTCACAGAGCTACTGTGCCGATCATGAGATAACATGTGTAAAGTATCTAGAATATATAGAAAATGACAGCTATCATAAAGAGTGATATTGCTGAACCTGGAGCAGGAAAGCAACTAGTAACTGTCACCTACCCCCTGTTGACACCTGTGCTGCAGGCCAAGCCAGGGGCTTTGAGACAGTTCTGCTAGTGGTCACCCTCCCACCTCTCCCACCCAGGCCGCACTCACTTGGATGGGCGCAGGCTTTACCAGTGCGGGGGCACATAGCTGTACGCAGGGGTCCCTTGGGCCCTGTATGTTGGCATGGAGACAGGGTGTGCCCCAATCGCGGTGTGCTGGGGTGCAGTCAGCAGGGTACCTGAGCATCCAGGAGGAGAAGAGGAAACCTGATGAGGCCGTCCCAGGATGAGCTATGATCTTTCACATAGCTGCTCCCCACCCCTCATGAGCTGCCGCCCGGCTGTCCCCACCTTGCCAGGAACCGTCTCCCGAGGGGAAACCTTCCTGATGCTCCACGACAGTCAGTCTTCAGTGGCCTCCTTTCACTCTTCTCTGTGTGCTCCTCTCACTGCACATCACACTGAGACATATCTGCTGCTTTACATGGTGGTGGTCGCCCCACCAACCTAGCTGTTCCTAAGGGTAGGCCTCTGGTTTGATCTATCGGTATTTGGTCCCCAGGACCCAAACAACAGGGCTGGCACCTAGCAGATCTGCATCAGCTTGCTGACCTGATCTGGGGAGTGAGAGGCCTCAATGCTTACATTAGGGGCAGAGGAAAATCCCAACTCCCACCTCCTGCCCACTCAGGCCCTGTACTCTCTTTCCCCAGAAGGTGACCTCGCTGATTCTCTGAAAGTTATGTCTCTAAAGGTTATTCAGAGGCCTCTTGTCTTCTCATGCTCTTCTTTTAGTGCCAACTCATCCAAAGACTTCCCCAAACCTGTTCTTCCTCTCGTGTCTCTCCCTAACTCCATCCCCAGGGCTTCTGGAGTAAGCCAGAAATGGAGAAGGGAGTCCTCCTGGACTCCTGTTTCTCCCAAGACTCGCAATTAATTACTGGACAGGTCCTGAAGCTCCTGCCTGCTAAAGAACATTGCCTTGTGCCCTCCTGTTTGGAACTCTGCTGCTAGCAGAGTCCTAGTGTCATCATCTCTCTTCTAAACCACAGCTTTTCTCCCATTTCCCGCCCCACCCCCCACCTTACAGTCAGAGAGAATAATTAGACAAACCCTATCTCTCCTGTGCTTAAACCTCTTTGGTAGCTCCCTGTTATGTAGGTATTCAAGACTCTCCACCACTTTATCTCTGACAACTGCTCCAGCCACCCTTCCAACTCCATGCTCTCATTTTCTAAGAGATTTACATCATGTCCATTCTGTGAATGTGCTTTACTTTCTCCCCTGGACTCCTCTTCCCTCTTTCATCTCTCTGATTAGCCTCTGTTCACCTTTTAAGGCCTAGCTCACTACATCCTCCGTGGTGAAATCTTCTGCAGCCCTGTGGACAGAGTTAGAGGGTCCCTAGAACTCCCAGGCACAGAAGTCTTCGTGTTATGCTATAGCCGATTCCATGACTTGTGTCTTCCACTCTGTCGTGAGTTCCTGGAAGAAGGGAATGGACACTGACATAGATGCTATCCTTACCTGCTGACATCGCCATGGTGGTGCCGGCCACCATTCCCATGGCCACACCGTTGGTCCTGGGAGCGGCGACAGGTGCTGGGTAGATGGCAGAGGGAATGCTGTTGGGCTGGACGACCGTGGTGTGGTGGATGACATGGGGCTGGGCAGCATACACCGGCTGTGTATAGTAGGCTCCCTGGGGGAAGAGGGGCTGAGGTCACATCGGCTTTTGGAGAGGTGGGAAGAGAGGGGAGGAGAGCCTGTCTCAAACCCTACGGGATGGTGTCTGAGAATCTCTAGCCCAGGGACACAAGGTCTGGGGCTCTGCTTGTGGAAGTACCATGCTGGTGTGAATGCTGCCATTTTACATACTGGAAAAATGTCCTAAATGCAGAGCACTTCCCCAGATGTCTCTTACTATCTATTTCCCTTTAGGCAAAAAGGTTGAAGATGATCTGAGGTGACACCCCACTGCCTGATCACATGACCGCTTTCTGCTGTCATAGCCCACAGGTCTGCTGACCTCTGGGCAGAGTAGACAGAGGGCCTGGATCATCTTAATCCAGAGCTTTTCAAATGCTTCTACTAAATAATAACAAGAGCCTCTGACTGTGGACTGAGGTAGAGTGAGGGTATGTATAGGCTGCAAGGTTACTGCTTCAGTGACACAAGAGTAACAGCTGATCAGAGCCACGAACTCTTTTTTCCTCCCCTTCCACCCCACCCATCCAGGCTGGTGGCTCCTTTACCTGCAGAAGAGGTGGACCCAGGCTTCTACATATACCTACCTGGGCATACAGATTCTGCTGGGGGTAGGCACTTCTGATTGGATACATGGCCGTCTGGTAGGGGTTGGGTGAAGGGGAGTAGGGGGGCGGAGCAGTATTACTCTGGGTCGGTGGGACCTTGTATGGTGTCCCCGCAGTATATCCTGTACCAAGGCAATAAGAGAGACTTCCAATTAGTTGGCAGAACAGCATCGCTGGGAAGCAGCAGGTCCCAGTCACGACTCCCCAGACAAGCATGGGCTGAATCCAGGCTGGAAACACAGATGAGAACAGACAGAGTACAGGGCTCCGCGCAGAGCCCTGGGCCCAGAGGCAGCTCCCTCAGTCCTGGTGCATAGGGCTGCATGTGTGGCATCTTTTATTTCTCTGTGTCTCAGGGCTCTGAGACACAGATAAGAGGCTGGGACCAGATGATCTCTTAAGGGCCCCTTGAAACTTGGACAGTCTGGGATTCTGAGCCCTGTACCAGGAGACAGGCGGGTACACGTGGATGGGAGACCCTCAATCTGCTTGCTCTATACTGCACTTTCTCTTCTTGCTTTTCAGTCTCCTCACTCAGTACCCTGGGGCATCTGCTGCTGCTGCTTCTGTCCTGCTTTCTCCCTTACTCTCTCTTTCCTCCTTATATCTCTCTCCCTTTAGGGATGGCTCTCCACCATACTCCTCTTCTTCCCTGTCAAGTTTTAAGGTGGAAACCTGATACAAAACACCATTCAGAGATCCTCCTCTTCTGAGATGGTAAAAAACTTTGCTCTACATGGCTGGTCTTTCCTCCCCTCCTGGGGCTTGGGGGAGGGCCACTGCTGCCTGAAAGACTGAAGTCAGGATCAAAAAGATTCACATAGACCTGGAACCCAGGCCACATCTAGTCAGTAGGGTGGACGGAAGCTGGGGCAGGGGCTGAGAAGTTAGGCTCCAAGGAGTTCATAATCAGCTGTTCACACAAACTATGCTCCCTTTGAATTTCTGGAAAAAGAGAGTCAGATCCTAAGTTAATAGGAGAAACTTGAAATATAAATTACTTAGGAACAAGACTACATCCTTAGAGAATCACAACATGGAATGATTCTATGGAACCTGAGCAGTCATCAGGTAGCCCCACTCTCTTACTTTATGTAAGGGGATCCTGGGGTTCAGAAAGGGCAAGGTTTTCTAGGAATGTCACCTTCTCTCTGAGTTGAAGGGACAGTGTCAGGGGACCTTGGCTTTAGATCTCCAATGGGGTGTTGCTGGAGATTCTTCCCTGTGGTCCTCCATCCTGACTTGCTTTGGCTGACACATCACAAAACCTCTCTTGGCTTCAGGTCTTTTGCCTACAAGATGCTCACCAAGGACCCATTCAGTAACATGGAGCTGCTTTCACAAGAAGGAACTGGAGACAGAGTAAAGAGGGTGCTTTACTGGAAGAGAAGGGGTCCAGGCTTCAGTCCAGGCCTTCCTCCAATTTGCTGTAACTACTGCCAAGTCTCTGGACCTTAGTTTCTTATTTTGTAAAATTAGAAAGCTAAGAATGAAGACCTCTTCCTGAACTAAAATCCCATTGTTTTAAAGACAGTGGGTCTCTTCTACCCTAACCCCCATTTAAAGCAGGCTGCCATACAGTCACAAATCTCTCTCAGGTCATACCACAACTTGGGCATACCCTGATGAGGTACTCAGGAGGATGTGAGAGCTACTGTGTAGTTATTACACAAGGCACTACCAAAAGGTGTCCTGTCCTCTTCCCTGGAATCATGCCATTTATCTTTCCACCAGTAGATTCATAGTTTGTTCTGTGAAAAACTGGAGAAACTGATTTTGTGTTCAAACATGCTTGGGAAATAAGTAGCAATGAGGATGGAGTGGAGAAAAATACACTAATGAGAAACTAACTGGAAGTGGAGATGTGAGTCACTTGAGGAAGAAGTCTACAGCAGATTCTTCCAAGATTCTAGATTGTACAGCTAATCATGAAATGTGGTCCCAGGAGAAGCAGATACTGTGAGGGAAGTCAAGGAGCATAGGTTTGCACACATCTAGAAGAAACTGTTTGAGCTGTACTTCAACCAGAGACAGTTTACTTGTCTGTAGAACAAAGGGGAGTCTCAAGATGGGCATGTCCCAAGAACATGGACTATGATGCTAAGAGAACCTAACTGCTATTTTGCCCCCTCCCCCCAAAGAAAGAGAAGGTGGGAGAGAAAGGGAAAAAAGAGGGGAGGAGGGGGAGGAGGAGGAGAAATATAAAATAAGAGAGAAACAGGTTTTATTCCATGACAGTGACAAGTTTTGAAGTGATAGGATGAACTGTGAATCTTAAAGGACAGGCATATGCAGGAGACTATTTCCAGATTTACCACAGGATCTTTTATTCATATTATTTACATTTGAAACATGCAAACCATAATTTTTATGTGTGTAACTGCAGCTTGTTTTAGTAAATCAAGTTTTACTGTAACACAATCATGCCCATTCATTTACATACTGACTATGTCTGCTTTACTGGCTGAATGGTAGTTATGTCAGGCCTGAAAAGTCTAAAATATTTATTATCTGTCCCTTTACAGGAAAAGCCTGTTAACTCTTGACTTAAAGGAATAAAACACTATGGGGAGTCCTGCCAGAATGGAGAGTGACCCTCTTCCATGCAGGAGGGCAGAACATCCCCAAATCCTAAGAATCCCTATCTCTTAAAGCTATATAGCCTATGGTGATGAGCAGTCTGGAGCCAGACTGACTGCCTGGGTCCAAACCCCAGCCCTTCTACCTAACAGCTGTAGAATACATCAGTTTACTCATCTATAAAATGGCGATGATAATAATATCACTTACTTCATAGGGTAATAGTGATGAACACATGAGTAAGTGCAAACCCCTTAGAAGAATGCCTGACACAGAAAGAATAGTTCATATAGGTTACCTATTATTACTTTCTCTCTCCCTGTATAGAGAGACAGTAAGCTTCCTGTCCTGGGAAGTGTACAAGCAGAGACTGGTCTAAAAGATGACAGTAGACAGGAAGCTAAACAATGACTTTCATGGTGGGATCCAACTTGGAACACAGACTTCAGGATTCTAAAATTTTTAAATTTAATGGTTTAAAATGCAATGATTTTATGTTTTTTTTTTTTTATTTTAAGATTCTTTAAAGTTAACACACAAGTGGTGCTAGACTCTCCTTTACGCTCCCAGAGAATGTGTGCTCAAGTTCTATCCCCTGGGAAGCCTGCACTCACCTTCTGTGTCACAAGGACAACCACATCTCACAAAGTGTTGAGGCTGTTCCTCTGAGGGAAATCAAGAGGCACCCAGAGACTGCAGTAGAATTTGGTTTCTACATCTAAGAATAACCTTGTCTGAAAGTGTTTCCTTTCTTCATGTTATAAAATAGACACACATGAACTCAGAATACAAATCAGTTTGGCCAACACCCTTGGTGGCCAAAATGATGATGCTGGAGAAGAAGGCCTTGCCTATTTGTCCAGAGAGGTTGAGAAGAGAGAAGCAGAACTGCAGAGCTAGAAGAGATCTTAGAGATTCTCAAGACCAGCACAAATGTTTCACAGATAAGACAACAAGAGCAAGTGAGTGACTATTCACGAGCACCCAGGACTCGGAGCTCCCTCCTCTAACTACAGTCCCAAGTCCTGGGCTCTGTCAGTGAGTCAGGTCAATTCTTCTCTCAAGGAATACTTTCATTGGACTAGATAATATCAGAAGACCTTTCCAGTGCTGATACTCTAAGCTCTGAGTATTTCAGTGAGACTTTTATGAGAAAATCCTTGCAGAGGACATTCCGTAAGTGACCGATGGTCCTGTCCACACCCTTGAGGATCACTGGGAATTCCCCTGGGCCTGTAGCCTGGGCTACCTCAAGTATCACAGAATTCAGGGTTTATTACTTTATGTACCTAAATTAAAAAAAAAAAAAGTTGTTGGACTTGATACAAACAAAACAAAACCAAGTCAAAACAAAGACTCATTGATTTTGCTCAAATGAACTTAGCCTCAACTCATCACTTGAGGCCTGGGTCTCCTAAAAAGAGTCCTACCTAAGTCTGAAGGTTACAGAACTAGGACTTTGGAATGCTATACCTAAAGGACATTAGAGACTTGAATTCAATCCTCTCCAATTCAGGCGAAGAATCTAGAGCCCAGGGGAGCAGCAACTTTCCCAAAACTGCACAGCAAATCACTGCAGAGCTGGGCCCAGAGATCAGGGCTTAACATGCCCTGGGCAGAGTTCCTTTTTGGATCATATGTCTGTCTCTGTAGTCCAATCTTGGACATCTGGTATATTGGCCTTTGTGTCCCTATTTCAGTAAAGGCAATATTGTGAGAGAAAAAAGGAATTCAATCACTAGCAGTCCCAGCCCTGTCTTTTGAAAAAGGCTTTGTTTATGGTACCCTATTCTTTCTCTCAGGTTCCTAACCATAATTTTAAACTCCATCAAATAGGGTACTAAAGAGAGTGTGTATATTAGCAAGATTAAACCTTTTTAGCCCTCTCTTTAATCCTTCTGTACTGTCATAAATCTTTTTTAGCTGGAGAGCCCCTACCACTTTCAAATGCATTGATGCTCACATCAAGGATGCCTTTTAGATTAATCGGTTTATTGACTATCAGATTTATATGTCTGGACAAAGCTCTATGTATGAGACTTGCCTTGACTCCCAAGTCTCCTTGTTGGCAGCCGAACAAGACAGTGCTAAGTAAGTAGGAGGGAGACCTAATTACAAACAGGCTTAGCAAGTGTTAGTGAAATTAAACTCAATTTTTCAAAGTGACCTGAGTTTTCTCTGGTATTAGAAGCCACAAAACCTGTGTGCTGGGAGAAACCCTGTGGGGATATGGGAGGACCAGTCAATCCTACCTCTATCTATAAATTATAAGAAAGGGGGTACGCCTTAGCCATTTCTAGTGACTGTGAGAGCCTGTGAGAGGACAGTGAGCTATAGCTACTGGACAGTTAAGTGGAACTTCAGGAAGAGGTTAGCATGGTGAAAGGCAAGGCCTTCTAACACAAAGACTTCTTCACTGTGGAAAGGACTGTCTCTGGAGGGAATGAACACGCCACACTTGGAGACGTGTGAACAAAGGCTAGTTAGCAGCTGGAGAGAAGGACCCTGACAGGGTGGAGGATGTTGGGTATACAGCACCAAGATGACCTAGTCTAGCCTCCTCATTTTACCTTTAGAAAAAATAAGGTCCAAGCAAGGTTACACAGAACCAAGTCTAGAATCCAAGTCTTTTGGTCTTCTATTCCAGGTTTCTTTCTGCTACACTACAGTAGGTGTCTCTTTATGTATGTACTTCCATATGTGCATATATAAGAGAATATGTACTATATGCCATGCACATATATCATATCATAGGTATCTGGAAAAACTCCCTACTGCTATTGTTTCTCTCTTAAAAAACAGTAAAATTAATCTCAAGAAAAAAGTCAGTAATAGAAATTTATCCTGGGTGATACCTTTCTCCAGTTGTGCTGCATTGGGCATATTACCTTTCTGAGCTTCAGCTTTCAAACTAGAATAAAAATCCACCCAAATAAGACTATTGTGTAGATTAAATGAGAGGGTGATCATGAAAGCATATTCTTCAAAAGGTGAGAGTTATGTTGTATAAACTAGTTTATGTTGACACCAAGGGGCAATGATAACTAAGAAGAAAATAACATTTTAATGAAAAACTTTAAATACAATGTATTCTTCTCATTTACTTACTTAATAGAGTAAAACTTCATTGAACCCCAGACTATGAGCCTAGTCTGCGACATCCCTTTGAGGGTCTGATCCCATGTTGGCACAACTTAAGAGACAGGTGCTTACCACCGGCAAAACCAGCTATTCCTCTTTTGGACAGCTCCAAGAAAGCATGAAGATTTTCCTTACAGAGTCAAAATGCCACTCAGTAATATCTGAACACTGGCCCTCATTTTACCTAGTGGAGTCATTTTGTGTTAAAAATCAGAGGTGAAAGTGAAACCATCAGCCCCTCCACTGAGCCTCGAGTGATTGGGACCCATCTGACCAGCCAGACCAGCTTCTGGCCTCCACCAGGACCCCCTGCACTTACCATAGTTGCTTTCTCAAGCAATGGGCAATTTTGTACAATATAGCCACCTTCCAACTAAGAATTATCTGCTCCTGATGTCCACAGTTGCTGAGGCTAAAAATCCTTGTGCTAGCTGCAGGAGGCCCCTCTGTCCAAAAGTCCACAAGCCTTTAAACTGCCCCCTGTCCTTTCCCCTGAAATGCAGTAACAGTCCTTCCCTCATCAAATTTCTTGGCAGATGAGTACTTCCTTCTCTCTCCCTCACTGCTTTGTGTCTCCTCAAAGTGGGGTGCATGATTAAAGAGGATGACCTTTTCCTGTATGAGGAGGGCCAATTTGTTGGTGGGTAGGAGAGAGAACCTCTTAAGACAATGTCTTACAAATGTCAGTTTTAAAAGTTCCCTTTCCTTTCTTCCTAAGAGACAAATCAGTCCCAACCAAGGGGAACAAGGAAAGGAGGAGACAGGCTGTATTTACTGAAAGCCGCAGAGGATGCTTGGTAAGTTCGGTTCTCGGTCCCGGTGTCCACTGGGAGGTGGAAGGTGCCTTCAGTGCCACAGGAAGACGAGTTCTGTGGCCAGGCCTGTTTCATCAGCAGAGTTGCTTAAGGGAAGACACAAGAATGGCATTAGGCAGAAATAAGAAGTGGCACCACCAATCACAGACACAAAGCAAGGGTCTTGGGCTGGATGGAAACATATAACCGAAGGGGCCCCGTTCAGACACACAGGATGGTTCAGCCTTTCTGAGATGGGTGAGTGGTTGGGAGGAGTGCTGAAATGAGCTTCCAAATGGTCTGAAGCTGAGGAAATCTGACCTTACACTAACCAGGAGAGTCGGGATTTTCTACCCACTACTAAAAGCATGACAATGCTTATGAATACCACCTTCTACTGTCTGGCATTCTGGCCTAAGGCTCTGAGATATACCTTAGCCACTTTCTTGTTAAAGTGTAGCAACTCGGAACCTTTGACTGTGTATTGGGCCAGATCAACTGAGTACTCCTTTTTCATGCCTGAAATCTCAGCTGGAGGTGTATTTAACAACTGCTTTCAAAGAGAGACCCCAGAATGCTAATTACCTGACGTGAACCTTGCTGGACTGCCATCTCTCGTAAAGGGACTGAGCTTTGGCAGCTTGGAAGGCACAAGCTGTCCAGCAGGACTCTCCCTGTAAACTCCTCCTGTGTACCTAGCGGGGACCAGGCAGACAGACCTCTGGCACACCCTTTATACCTCCTGCTGCAGTGCTCCACCTGAGACATGGCCTCATGAATTAGAGATGGTCTTCTGGGCCATTAAGAAAGCAACTATCAAACTTAGAGTGGATGTGAAATAGAGATGAGGCCCAGTTTGAAAGAAATCTGCAGAGACTTTCCAGGCTGACTCAAAGCTCAGCTTGAGAAATTTGAAGGATAATGCTTCCTATGTTTCAGAAGTGGGGAGTGACTCAAAAAACTTACCTTCATGTGTCCTGTAGGGAAGGAGAGGAAATACAGTTTCAAAGGAGGGGGGTGCCTAATGTTTTAGGTATCTCCCTTGATCTATTTTCAAACA
Source organism: Antilocapra americana (assembly GCA_007570785.1). Taxonomy (NCBI): domain Eukaryota; kingdom Metazoa; phylum Chordata; class Mammalia; order Artiodactyla; family Antilocapridae; genus Antilocapra; species Antilocapra americana. The sequence goes on along the minus strand of ML663009.1, from coordinate 1,985,470 downwards.
TTAGAGGAGAAATATTCCTGACCCAAATTTCTACTTACGACTAAAAAATGATTTTAGCAGTATCTTCCACTCAAATAAGGTCTTGGGAGTCATGGATATAGGGTGTTTTAGAGTATATCAGTATTGGCAACAGTTGGATATACTTAACATTTTAACAAGGGGCTGAGGTAGACAGGGTAGTATGAGAAGTAAATTTGCCTATACCCTCTCATTCCATCAGGACAAAGACAGTCCACCTCCAGACAGATTCCCATAAACCCCTCTGCCTGTCCAGGTAACTGGAAACACCTCTGTATACTTCAGTCATCAAAGTACTGGGGCCAGAGGAGGAAGTCAAAGACTCTGCTGTTTTAGCTGAACCGAGGAAAAGAGTGTAGCTGTTCTGGGCTGACTCTGAGCTTGCATCAATGGCCCGCAATATATACAGCAGATGCTGAGAAATGAGAAGGAAATCATGGGCAGGGACGTGACACTAAAAGGAGAATTCTGGTAGAAGAAATGGAGATCCAGCAAAATTCCATGCAGAGTCCAGGGCCTTTGCTGGACATTAGCTCATGACTCTGCAGACAACACAGGAGGAGGGCAGTCAATTTTAAACAATTACCCTGAGTTTCTTTTCCTGAGGGGCAGGGATGGGTGGAGTGGTGAGGATTAATAAAGGAACCAATTAGTGTTGAAAAATTCTATTAAGATGACTCCAAGTTTAGAACCTGCCACTCTACTTGGCTAGAAAGCCCTCGCCACCTAAATCAACTCCCTAAAAAAAGTAAAACATCAGCTCTAAGAAGTCAGATAGAGCAAGCCCAGGCCCTCAAGACCCCACAGGAATCTACCAGAGAACAGGAGCCTGAAATCTGACTGTGGAGAATCTGGATGTCCTATTCTGGCCCAGTTTTTAACCCAAATGGTGCATACTTTACCATAATTCTAACCATAAAACCAAAAGTCTGACATTAGCCTGAAGGACCACACGACAATTAAAGTCAGTCAAAATCAATCAAAGAGCGACTGAGGCCTACACTGCATTCAGCACTGAGGGGAGTGCCACGGTGGACAGGAACACACGTGGGTCATGGGCACTGCACACAAGGTTATTTATGGTCTAGCTGGGGATGCAACACAGCCACACGCCAACCAGAGAGTGAACAAGACAGCATCACGCACAGCAAAATAATGTTCCAGGTTAACCAGGAAAGAAGCAAGTGCGACTGTGCCTTTGATTATGTGTTCCCCAACTGAGCTAGTGAACTAAACTATACATGTTTGTGAAGAAGTGGATATTTTTTTCTGGTTTCATTATAAAGAAAACAAAAACTAATATTTCTGTAGTTTTCTATATATATGAATATATAATAATCTAACTGGATGAATATGAAGACTAAAAACAACAAATAGCAGCTGTCAATTTGCTTTCCTCATTAGTTAGATATATCCTATGATCCTCCTTGTCTATGTACAATTCTAAAGTAACCAGTTGCTGGTAGCAATTCAGATCTCAGTTGTGGGATGAAGACAATCCAACTGAAGCTTTGAGAGGCGTGGTAACAGAGAAGGCTGCTCTGACAAGCATGCCTGCTCCCGGTGCCATGAAAGGTACCAACTCCTAGAAATGATCTATATTTTGAATAAATACATGTGCATGTATTTGTCAAATATTATTGAGGTTCACGTTTGAGACTAGTGCACTTTATTGAGTGCTATATATGTACTATTCCTCAATTTAAAAAAAGAGAGAGAAAGAACCCATGGCAGTGAAGAGCCACAGTCACAGCATGCTGCCCACGTCCAAGTGCTGGGTTGTTCACATCCCTGGACATGGGGCCCTCACGCCCTCTGACACTTGAACAATCTGTTAAGCACACTTACAAGGAGGAGAGGCAGCAAGGGACCATCATCCTGAACAATGTAGTGTGTCAGGAAATCTGAGTTCTGGCCTGGGCTGTGCCACTTATTAGCTGTGGGACCTTGGGCAAGTCACTACACCTTTCTAAACTTCAGGTCTGTTGTCTCACATATGACAATCAATAACCACTACTTGATTGCTTGATAGCACTGACTGTGACAATCAAAAATCAAGTATCCAGTCTCACAGTTTCTAAGTCTGGTGTTGGTCCACTCCTCCATCCTCACAGGTGTGGACAGCTCCAATGGAAGCTCTCATTACCTCCTACCTGAATTACTCCAACTGCTTCCTCACTCTGTTTTTAAACCTGCTAACTCCAATCTCCAAGCTGCCATCAGAGTGATATTTCTAAGACCTATATCTAATCACAAAACCTTCTTTCTTAAAAACATCCCTTAGTCCTCCACTACCTAACTCCTTGTGTGGCACTTAAGGCCCCTCAAGATCTAGTCCTATGATCTTTCTAGATTCTTTTTGTTCTCACTCTCAAACCCTACACATCAGCCACACAAATCACTCACCATTCCCAGACTATGTCAAGAAGCATTACCTCACTGTATTTTTGCTCACACTGCTCACTCTTCCTGGCACGTCTTTCCCCAGATGCCACCTGGTAGACATTATTAATCCATCAACCATGAGCTGAAGACTTGCCTCCACTATGAGGTCCTTTTCTCCCCTGAGTTCTTGACCGTACTTCCCTCGTGTGCCCCATTTGGTTCACTATCCCAGTTCCTGTGTTTCTTAGAAGTTCCCTGCTGGTTTGTCTATCTCCCCTGTTAAATTGTGAGCTCCTTGAAAACAAGAACTCTGTCTTATGGAACTCTGCAGTTTCAAAGGGCCCCAGCTTAGGGTATGGAACAGAACAATCTATGAAGAGAAGAGCTCCATACTACTCTTAATATTTCAGATGCTACAACTGGAGGGGAGAGGAAGCAGGAGTGCTTCTCTCACTTTCTATGGAGTCTTCTGTTCAAGTTCATACATTCTGAAGCAAACAAAAATGACTCCACATAAACAATTACAGAATCAGGTCTGTTACTAGCAAAAATGAAATATTAAGATTTTAAGAGGGCCCTCTATTAGCATTTAAAGGGACCTCAGAGATCATCTGGAATAAAACACTTTATCTATGGCCTGGAAATATTAGCAAATTGCCCAAGATCACGCAGCCCACAGCAGCATAAAGGAGAGATTTTTCACAGCTCATCTCCTAAAAGATGGGCCACACATAAATTCAATTTTCAACATCCAAATAATTCAAGGTTAAAAGTTGAGAAAGTGTGCAGAGACTTTACAAAAACATTGCCCTGAGCAGCCCAGGCAAAGGTGGTGAAAGCAACAAGTCCCCCCTATGGTCCCTTCCTGTCTATGACAAAAAAGGACCTAGTCAAGTTACACCGCTGGGACCCTCACAGGTGCCCAGGAGTTCCCGTGGTGCCTTGGGCCTGGAGTCCACACTGCCCAGAGAATCCAGCTCTGGTCCCTGGTTTATTAGCACACTTGACCCTCATCTCTCACCATCCAGGAAAATGCCCCCAAATGAGCCAGAGCTCAAGATCTGGGCTGAGGGAATAGATGCATCTAAAGTCAACCAGGTCTTTAAACATGTGAGACTGCCAATGGCGATGGAAAAATCTGATCCTGGGGCAGACTGGTTTTTTTGGGGTTTTTACAGGCATAATCCAGGTACTCCTCCACAGGGGCTGCCATACAGCCAGTAGAGGAGCCATGGAGGCCCAGGAATTTTTGTTCACTGGTTTGAATTCAGCAGTCACAGGGTGTAGGTTTCTGACCTAGGTCAGATGGGACCCCGGAGGTGAGGAAAGGGAGAGATGCCTTTTAGTGCCATGATCCTTCACTGCTGCCCTAGGGGACGGTTCATGTGTGTCTCCAACCCATGATTTTGCACCATCAGACATGTTCCTGCATGCTTTAGGAACTGCTGCTGAGCCACCTGGGGGAGCCCAAGCCTAGGGGATGGGATTTGGGGAGGAAAGGAGAGGGGATCTACTGTTGTTACGAGATAACACATTCATAGGCCATAATACAGATGAGGAAAAATAGCTTTCCTACCATAAGCTGAATGCAGGAACTGAAACTCTGTTGGATAGAAATGTTAGTTGAAATTACCACTAAGAATCTGTGCAAAGTAGTACATATTGCAGTTACAAAAACAGATTTTGTCTCAAAACAGCAGTTTTCCCCGGGCTACATAAGAAAATCATGAACGCGAAGGGTACAAAGTACCTCCACCCTGGAGAGGGTGACAGACTTGCCATCCAGGAAAGCCCACTCACTGGGGAGGGGTACCCTTTGGATGCCATGACATCTTCCAGGCAGCTCACCCAGAGCTGCCTGGAAGTGCATATGTCCAAGTTTCTGCTCTTTGCTTGTTTATGCTAAGAATAAATTTCAGTTCTCCCAAGCATTGCAGAGGGACTTCACACATGACAGAGGCGGTATGTGCTGGATAAAAAGCTAAAGGTTTAGGGACAAAACCAACATCTTTGGTCTCTGAAGAGCTCTCTATAAGTGCTGGAGGGCTAGGGCCAATGTAGAGGCACTTCATTCCCTAAAACCTCTGGGAGAGTGTGCTGCTGTAGAAGGGGTGTAGACTGTGGGCAGTCAGACTGGCTTTGAATCTCTGCTCCGCTCTTTAGCTGTGTAACTTTGCACAAGTAATTTTACCTCTCTGAGCAAAACTGGAGACAAGAAGCTCTAACTCACAAGACTGTAGGAAAAAACATTTGTGACAAGACCTGCATGGTGCCTAGATCATGGCAGGTGTTCAGGAAACACAAATTCCTTCCCCTTCCCAGGTTCATCATATGCACAATGGGAATAATGTATTTACTCTAGAAGGCTGCTATGAAATCAAGTGCGGCAACAGATGACAATGATTTATAAAGATTTTTTGTGAGGAAGTATTTCATTTTTATCTATGTTAGTTATTCTGTTCTTCCTTTCACTTCATTTTCAAGTCAGATTACCATTAATATGACACATCCTTTGGTCTCTAGATTCTGAAAGCAAGTCTCTGTTGGCTACACCTTCTGCGGGGCCAAATTTAAAGAAGATCCCTCAAGTCATTAGAGCTTGGAAAAAAGCTCTAAGTACCCAAGCTGCTTTCCAAACCAATGAAGGAATGAAACATTTCCTGCATTCTGGACAGATGACATTGTAGGGTACTCAGTGCTGCTAAAAATAGCTCTTTTGAAGCAACTTCTTTGTCTCCTTGAAGAAGCTGAGAGAAATTTCAACCTGAGAGCCTGGCTCCTCTGCAGGCTTCTATGTTGCAGCATCTCTCAGCATCACAAATGGCAGCTCTGGCAGGAAGCTGAGAGCACCTACAACATCTTTACTGTCCTTGAGTCCGCACCTCCACCACAGTCAAGAGACCTGGAAACACAGAGGCCAGCCTCCCACCGTATCCCACAGACCAGCTGTGTGCATACGTAACCCTGGTCTTCCAACACCCAGTTTGGGGTTTTCTAACACAGCGTGCTAATACCACCCTGTCTAGTGGACTGTGTAGGTTTCTGAGAAAATGGTTTAGTCAGAGCTTAGAAATATGTTGATTTTTAAAAATGCAAAATTGGGGGAAATCAAGTTGTGGGTTGATATTTTGTGTGCTTTAAAATGAAAACTTAATCAGTACTTTATACACGCTAGGAGCTTTCCCGTCTATCCATTCTCCCCCATCCCACCGCCCCAGTCTCAGGTTTCTTCTATCTGCTTTCCCTTCCCTCTCTCACCTGACTGCTCTAACATCTCAATTTCTCTCTAGCCAACTGCAACTATAATGTGGTTAAGAGTGCATGCAGATGTGGTGGCTGGATGCCTGGATTGGGATCTTTGGGCTAGTTCCATTAACTTCTCTAAGTTTTAGTTTTCCCACTTAGAAAAATGGGAATAACAGTAATGACCTCAAAGGTCTGCTGTGATATAAAACAAGTTAATACCCATAAAGAGCTTAAAATAGCCCCTGACACATAGGGACCATTCAACAAATGTTAGCTATTTATTCCCTGTCCTGCTTTCTTGGCAAACTAATCCTAAATGTATCATCAGAAGTTTGGAACATTATGAAAGAATATCCCAGGGCTGGGGGAGAGCCTTGAGAAACACAGTCTCCACCTCAGATGTGCCTCCAATGTTACACGGCCATGTTACTGCTCGAGTCTCCTTTCCCACTTCTCACAGTGAGGCTCATCCCTGACCTCTCTCGTTGAGAACACTCCCTCTTTCCTTGCTCACTTGTCTCAACAAATCAAGATCAGGAGATAAGAACTCTGCACTTCCCACTGGTTAAGTTATTCTAAGCACATCCACCGTGACCTTTCCTTTAGTCTGAGAGGAAGAGCTGCTCTTCCATGGGAGGCACCCCATTCCACCAGCTCCCTAAAACAAATGAGAGACTTGAGCTCTGGACTTCCCACACCACCACAGCCTCCTTGGAAGCCTGGCTCCATCTAACGCTCCTTCTTCTGTGTCTCAATGTCCTCTCCACTTGCTCCTTCTCATCAGTACTTATTTAATGCTCATTTTCAGACAGAACAAAAACAAAACCCCTCATTTAACCCCGTCTCCCCTTCTACTCAATCCCCTTCCATCTTCCTTTTGCTAGCCGAGCCTCTTGTAACTGTAGGCTCCATCTGCCAAATCCACTCCTTCACTCCCAGCCTCCCCTCCCTGACCACTTCCACAGAGGTCACTGATGGCCTCCTGACTATGAAGATAATGCATCTCCTTCACCCTGGATCTTACCTGACCTTCTACACTACTCATCTCATTGTGTTTTAGACTGGGTAGTTTACCAAGACAATTCACAAATTTCATAGCATTGAAATCATTTTTATACTGTTAAGATTAGTATCAAAACCACCATAGTTTTTAAGTAACATAGAACTTATCAAATTTGATTAAGTCTTTTATAAGAGAGAATTTCTGTAGTTTTCATCTGCCTCCTAGTATATGTGCTTGGGGAAATACACAACTTATTGATTAAAGTGAGTATAGAATAAAATATCAGTGGTGAGATACTATTACAGATTTTTTTTTTTTAGCCTGTGTGTCACTGTTCCCCTCACAAGCTCTCTGAGGGCAACAACTGCAGTTTCACACATCTGAATCATCCATCTGTAGTGTCTTCCAGAGTGCCCTTGGCGTAGCAAGGGCAAGTGGAATAATGTACTATGTAAGCACTTTAGGGATTAACATCACTTATTTGCATAAAATAGTTCTTATCTGCCAAAAAAAGAGCAGGGCTCATGTTATGCATGTGCATGTGAGTATATGATCATGACATTATCCCTACTTTAGGAGGGGCAATTGAGGCTCAGTGGTCAGCAGACTTTAAGATTGCTAATCTAGGAAGTGACAGAACTGGAACGCAAATCTAGGTGTTCTGACACAGCCTACGTTTGTCTCATTTAAACATCCCGGAAGAAAGGGAACAACAGAGAGGGGAGTACTGGGTTGGCACAGAAAAGCATGAGACCAAGAACCCTTAGATCTACCAAGGGTTCTGGTCCATATGTTACTGTTGATTCATTGGGTAATTTGGATAAAACACTGCTTCTCTCTGCATTTCCATTGTCAAGAGAAAGGACTGAACTGGAGGCTCTCTTAAGGTCTTTTTAAGCTTTCTCACTTTAGAATAATAGTTACTAAACATGAAAATGAGGGTATTATCATGACATTCAAGGACTTTCCAAATCTGGCCCTCGAATATCTGTAATCCAGATTCTAGACTGCCCTGCCCAAGAGCCTATGCTTATTCTTACTACTTTGATGTTCCTCAGTGTCATTCCTCACATCTCTGTGCTTTTGCCCAGGCTCTACTCCACCTAGAATGCCCAACTTTCCCTTTGTATGTTTAAAAAAATGCCTCTTAGCAATAACAACAAAACCCAACCAACCAAAACAAACACACAAAAAAGAATGCCTCTTAACAACAGCAACAACAAAACCCCTCCACCAACCAAACAAAAAAGAATGCTTCTTACTTCTCTCTCAAGTACCCATTGCTAAGCCCTCTGTGAAGCCTTCTCCAACACTCTGAACCCCAAGCAGAGGCTGTTCCCTCCTTTGCTTCCGCTCCTCTTGTATGTATTCCTCTTACAATATTTATCACACCATATAGCCAGGAATTTGTTTACAAGTCAGCTCCTAAATCAACTGTAAGCTACTTTAGGCAAACATAATATCTTTCCTTTTATTCTGTTCTAGTGTGGAGGGCATTCAGCAAATACTGATTGGATAAATGAAAAGGAACTTGCACAAAACCATCTACAACAGTGAGGTAAGTAGCACATTTCTCAGAGAGGTGAGGTAACTTGTCTAAGGCCTCACAACTAGTGAGTTGAATAATCAGGATTTAAATCCAAAACTTACAAACTGCAGAGCCCACAATCTTTCTCCTGCCCCCTGAGTGTTAAAGCACTAGCTGAGAATGGCTTTGCGGGGTGGGGGTGGCATGGGGGTTAACATCAGTGGTAAGACCTCTGCATTGCTCCCAAACTGAAACAAACTTCTTCAATACTTTCAGCTTCTAACCAAGAAGTGCTGACCCTTTGTTATTTTTGAAAAACAAGTTCTTTGCTTCAGCTTGAAAACCAGGTCTTTATGTCTGGTGGCAAGTCTCTCACTCTCTTCCAGGTCCACATCCAGGAAGTCTGCTGTGTGAGTGGGTGTTCGGTGTGTGTGTGTGTGTGTGTGTATGTCAATGGCAGCCTCAGGGGAAATGGAGCAAACACTGGGTGTGGACATTAGGAGAGCAGAAAAGGTTTTGTGAGGAGGATACATGTCTCAGATATTCTAGCATAAGAGAGATGAGTCACTGTAAGTTACAAAGAGAATAAAGGAAATTCTGTTCCCACCCCAACCTGGAGGCTGAACTGCCCCAGTTCCCAGAGGGGACTCCCTGGACAATCAATCATGGACAAGCTGAGCCCAGAGCAATTAAGGACATGGAAAGGCCAGCAGGTGTTTTGAGTTTATTTTTTCCGAAGTAGAGCCTCACCTCCCATCCCACTCATCACTATTGTCTCCACTTTCTCCTTACCTGGAGCATAACTGGGGCTGTTGGTGGGGTACAGGCTAGGGTTGTAGGCAGGGGCAGCAGCTGGATAGGCTGTGGGGTAACCTATGAAAAGACAGAAAAAAAAAAACCCAAAACCCTATTTAGTTGGACAAGAAGAAAGATATCTGAGGAAAGGGAATCCAAGTCCCAGGCTTGACCTTTAGCCTCTTCATGAGCCATTTGAGACTGTGTATGCGACTGGTTTTAGCCTTCTGAGAAAAATAGAAAATATATACATATTTTTCTATTTTTTAAAAGCAGTATAAGATATATATGTCTATATGTTCACTGTAAAAAAAAAAAACACTGAAATACTATGTAAGTATATATGGTAAAAGGTGTAACTCTACTTTCACATTCCTGCCACAACACTACTCTCCTCTGCAGAGACAGTAACAGTTTGGCATTTAAGTCTCCAGATAGTTTTCTATGCATTTTTATACACATATATTCAGTGGTGTGCTGGTAAATATTTAACAACTGGCCCAAGGAAACTGCGGTGAAGCCCTATTTCATAGCACTTGCTGAGTTCCATGCTGTAAATACTCCCACTGTGGCCAGTTTCAAGCCAGCAATGTCATCAAATGAATAATTGAGAAGAGATGCTCACAAGCAGCCCTAGAGAGCCCACACAAGCCTGATCCAGTCCACCACTCATAGCATATATAGGGATTAAAAATTTTTTCTACTGTGACAAAATATATGTAACAAAACTTGTGATTTGAACCATTTAAGTGTATAATTCAGTGGCATTCATTACATTCACAATGTTGTACAACCATCCTATGTATTTCTAAAACTTTTTAACTACTCCAAACAGAACTCTACCTATTAAGCAACAATACTCCATTCCTCTTCCCATAACCTGTATTAATCTTTAATCTACTTTCTGTCTCTATAAATTTGCCTATTCTAGATATGTGATATACAGGGAATCAAATACCATTTATTCTTTCATGTCTGGCTTCTTAACAGAATTAAGCTCATCCATGTTTTAGTGTGTAGCAGAACTTCAATCCTTTTCATGGATAAGTAATATTCCACCATACACACACACACACACACACACACACACACCACATTCTTTTTTCTATTCATTTGTTGGTGGACACTTGGGTTGTTTCCATCTGTTAAATATTGTGAATAATGCCATGGGGAAACTAAGATTTCCAGAAAGTCTTGAAGGAAATAGTTAACCAAGCAGATGGCTGAAGGAAGAGCATTTCAGATGAAGGAAATACTCAGCACAATGACCCTAAGTTGGGGGTATATGATATGGGACATGTCTGAGGAACAGTGAAGAGGCCAGTGTAGCTGAAGTGGAACAAACGAGGAAGGAAGAGGCAGTAGATGAATCAGAGAGATAAAAGGCTGGGCAGTTCACGTAGGGGCCTTACAGGCGCTGTAAGGACATCAACTTTTACTGAGTGAAATGAGAAGCCATGATGGGATCTTGAGCAGAATAATAACATAATCTGACTTAGGTTTGAAAAACGTCACTGACTGCTGTGTGGAAAACAGACCATAATAGGGAAAGAATAGAGAAGCCTAGAGACCAGTTAGGAGCTACTGTAAACTCCTTGCATGGATGACAGGGCTCAGATCAGGGAAATAGCAGCAGAAAAGATGCTAAGTGACATGCTAAGAGACTTCACATACTTTGCCACATTGCTTTCTAGAAAGACTATCAATTTGTACTCACACTAGCAGTGTGTAAGTGCCTGTCTCACTGCTCGCTACAGTTTTTTTTAATGCTCATTGGTATTTTGACTGACAATGGAAAGCTGATTTTAAAAGTCAAAGATTAAATCCCTAAATCCCTAAAAGCTTCTTTGGGATTTGTAAATACTGAGCTTTAATAATGTATCTTTGTTAATATGCCTTTCCCTAAATCCATTCCAACTCTGAAGAAAATTCATCTCTCTTTACTCCCCAATCATTTTTCTGACTTCAGAGCCAAGGCAGCCAACTTGTTGTCACTTAATTAGCAATATGGAAGTCTGCTAAAGTCAAGGGTTTAATCTGGAAAACAAAGTGATCTGGTCTCATGGTGGTCTCAAGTGATTTGGTCTCACCTGGTCTCAAGCTGAAATCTGTATTCAGCTTCACATGAGAGATGGCACAGCCACAAGTAATCACACACCTATTATATCATTTCAAATGTCTTTTACTTTTAGGGGTAATTATAGGATCTTCCTTCAGTGTTTCTAAGAATTTTTTTTCACTTGAATTTGGCAGGTATCAAAGAATGGCAGCATTAGAAAGACCTTCATTTTCTAGGTGACATTCTCAGGCTGAGAGAAAGGTAGGGACCAGGGTCACAAATTTGTAGAGGTTAGAAGTAACTTCAAGGCCATTTGGTCCACCCTCACATTTGAGGCTAGGGCTCCTCTACAACACATTCATGGCATCATTCATCCTTGCCCTTACATCTCTACTGATCACAAATTCTTTCCTTTCCTGAGACTCAGCACCCTCCTCCACTGTGAGACTGCTCTGACTGTCTGCTAGTGACTTCTCATACTTCATTGAACTCTATCTGTATCTTCTACCCTATAGAATAGAGCAAATTTGAAGACATACGCATCCCCAGTTACAGAACTTATCACAGTGTACTCCAATGGTTTCTTTTCATTCCCTGTCCTTCCCCCTTCTCCCAACCTGTAAGTTTCTTGAAGGCAGAGCTATGTGTCTTTTTGCTGTATACAATAGCACTTGATCAGTCCTCTTTCCCAATCCTTGAGCAAACCACCATCTCCTCCCCTCAGCCCAGACACAAGCCTCTCAAACACAGGCTAGGGATGAATAGTCTGCATGGCCAGTAGAGAATATCCCTTCCCCACCATCAACTTTCTCTGTCCAGAAAGAGCATCACAGGTAAGCTGGGCTTCCTCCCAACAACACTCCTGGTTTTGTTTTGCTTATTTTGTTTCCTTGTCCCTAACTCGTATTACTCATCCTACTGCCTCTTTTAATGCTGCTGGGATCTCTGGTGCCTAGCACAGATAAGGCCGAGAATTTGTTGTGCTTTAGTTGTTAAGTCAGGTCCGACCATTGAGACTCCATGGATTGTAGCTCGTCAAGTTCCTCCAGGCAAGAATACTGGAGTGTGTTGCCATCTCCTTCTCCAGGGCATCTTTCCAACCCAGGGATCACACCTCTGTCTCTTGACTCAGCAGATTCTTCACTGTTGAGCCACCAGGGACCAGATGCCATGTCCCATCATTGGATGGACATCCGGTCCCATCACTTCATGGCAAATAGACGGGGAAACAATGGAAACAGTGAGAGACTTTATTTTGGGAGGCTCCAAAATCATTGCAGATGGTGACTGCAGCCTTGAAATCAAAAGACGCTTGCTCCTTGGAAGAAAAGTTATGACCAACCTAGACAGCATATTGAAAAGAAGAAACATTACTTTGCCAACAAAGGTCTGTCTAGTCAAAGCTAATGGTTTCTCCAATAGTCGTGTATGGATGTGAGAGGTGGACTATAAAGAAAAGCTGAGCGCCGAAGAATTGATGTTTTTGTTTTGTTTTTTTTTCTTCAGCACTCAGCGTTCTTTATTTTTTTTTTATTGTTTTTGCCATACAATGTCATGATATCACCATGGGTTTACATATGCTTCCTCTCCAGAACCCCCCTCCCTCCTCCCTCCCCACCGGGAAAACTCACTGCACCAGCCCCGAGCATCAATCCTGGGCTGGCGATTGATTAGACA